>CAUYLG010040788.1:0-134451 GCA_963573385.1 Cacajao melanocephalus
TCTTTCAAGGTTCTTAGTTTCTTTGCATTGGGTTAGTACATGTTCTTTTAGCTCACAGAAGTTTCTTATTATCCACCTTCTGAAGCCTGATTCTGTCAGTTCATCACACTCATTCTCCATCAGGCCTTTTTCTCTTGCTGAAGAGGAGCTGCAATCCCCTGTAGGAGGAGAGGCATTCTGATTTCCGGTGTTCTCAGCCTTTTTGCACTGGTTTCTTCCCATTTTTGTGGATTTATCTACCTGTCATCCTTGTAATTGCCGACTTTCAGATTGGGTCTGAGTGGACGTCCGGCTTGTTGGTGATCAAGTTTTTTCTCTTTCTTAGTTTTCCTTTGGCGGACGCCCCTTCCCCACAGAGCTAGGCCTTCCCGGGTTCAGCTGTGCTTACTGTGAAACTCTCAGTCCTCAGCGCTTCCAATTGCTGTTCTCCTTGTGGGGATGGGACCTTGTGGGGATTAAGCCCAACTCAAAGGGCACCCAGTCCCATATACTCCGCACTGAGAAGCGCCGTGCCGTGCCGGCCAAAAGAGTCATGCTGGCAACCTGTGTGGCTCCTCCGCTAGGTAGCTCCCAGTTTGTGGGCAACAGAAATTCATCTGAAATTGCGGCATCCACTTGCTCTCTGCGCTTTCACTGGGAGCTACAATCCTGAGCTGTTGCTAATCCGCCATCTTGGATCTCTCTGCCGCCAGTTAATATTTTAGTAATAATAACAGCTATTATTCATGCATATAAATATCATAGATGTAATATTTCATTTAATTCTCACAACCTTATGAGTATCAAATTAAAACTTTCTGTCTCCAAACAAAAAATGGGCAAACTATAGATGTCTGTGTTTTACTCATGGTTTGAGAAAATCACTGGCTGCAATCTGTTTAAAATCAAATTTTGTTGCTTGGTGCTCTGCCTCTGATGTTGACTTAACTCCGTTTCTGCATCCTCAACAAGGCTGGGTGATGAAAGCCCAAGACTCCAGTTAACAGCCACAGATGTACCATTGTCCTTGCTTTGTAGATATATTGATTTTTATTTTCAGTCAATGGTCAGCATACCTGACATCTGGCACTATTTCCTCCAGATTTCCTCTGTAACATCTGATATAGGCATGATGCTTTTATGACCCTGGAAAATGTAACTTTAAACATTAACCAACTACCTGCTTGCTTTTGTATTGTTTCTGTTTGTATGTGTGTTTTCATAAACTGCTCCAGTGATCCTTCCATTTTTCTACTATATCCCACTTCCAATTCTGTTCTGTCTCTGAACAGGCCCACTCTTTGATCATTTTGCTGATGCCCTTGCTATTATTACTAATCATTGGCACATGCCAACAACAGTATGTCTAAGAATTGCTCTTAACCCTTTAAAGCAGGGGTCCTCAACCCCTGGGCCACGGATAGGTACAGATCCATGGCCTGTTAGGAAGCAGGCCACACGGCAGGAGGTGAGTGTGGCGCATGAGCATTACCGACCAAGCTCTGCCTCCTGTCAGATCTGTGGTGGCATTAGATTCTCACAGGAGCAGAAACAGGAACTCTGTTGTGAACTGCACGTGTGAGGGATCTAGGTTGGGTACTCCTTATGAGAATAGTGGAAAAATTTCATCCCAAAACCATCCCCCCACCCCCATTCCCGTTCCGTGGAAACTGGTCCCTGGTGCCAAAAAGGTTGGGGACCCTTGCTTTAAAGTATTGTCTTTAAGCCCATTATGCTGATAAGGAAACTGAGACATAGTGATGTTAAGTGTTTAAGGTCACACCTCAGGTTTGTGGAGGATTTAACCCCAGGCAGGTTGACTCTAGAGCAACATTGTCCAATAGGAATATAATACAAACCACATATGTGTAATTTTAAATTTTCTAATAACCACAAAAAAAGGTAAGAAAAGGAGAGATTCTTTAATAATATTTGGGTGATAATGATATGTCAATATAAGTTCATTGATTGTAGTGAAGGTACCACTCTAATGGCAGATGTTGGTAGTAGGGAAGGCTGTTGTTCCTGAATGGGGTAGTGGGTATATGGGAAATTTCTGTATCTTTTTTTTGTTTTTTTTTTTGGCGAGTGAGTCTCAGTGTCACCCAGGCTGGAGTGCAGTGATGCAATCTTGGCTCACTGCAACCTCCGCCTCCCAGGTTCAAGCGATTCTCCTGCCTCAGCCTCTCAAGTAGCTGGGATTACAGGTTCATGCCACTACCACCCGCTTAATTTTTGTATTTTTAGTAGAGAAGGAGTTTCTCCATGTTGGCCAGGCTGGTCTTGTACTCCTGGCTTCAAGTGATCTGCCCACCTCCACCTCCCAAAGTGCTGGGATTACAGGTGTGAGCCACCGCACTTGGCCATCTATGCACCTTTCAATTTTGCTGTTAATTTACAACTGGTCTAAAAAATAATAATAATAATCTGTAAAAAGTGTTATCTCGGTCTTTGTTTCTAGAATTCCTAAAAACACCTAGTGTTTAAGAATACCCTTTCATAATGTTCTCTGGGTTTTTGTGCTTGCCTGGGGTTAACAGTTGACCAGATGATTTATTTTAACAGCTGATTCATTCTCCCCTCTGCTCCACCCTCACAAAATCAGCAGTTTGCCTGTATTTGCAATTGTTTGTCCTGATGGCATATATACATAGAATTGTGATGGGGGAGAATGAGAACTGAACCCTCACCATCACCATGCAAGAATTATATTTTGTGATCTAGAGTACTCTATATTTCCTTCAGTCATCATAGTCTTTTTCAGACACCAAGAAATCACTCCTTGATTCTGTCTTCTAATTATTGACCAGATTGAGTGAGTGGGGAGAGGGAGAAAAGTTTGCAGGTAGATAGATGTCAATTGGCCAACTGGTCCTTCTGAGTTTTAATATGATGTACATAAGATAAAATTAGGACATATGCTTACATTTGAAATTTTCTTCCCCAGCTGAAAGAGAATTAATGAAGAACCATTTGTGGGTACAAATCAGCTCCTCTACTTCTTTGGCATATTTCTTTGGACAAGTTACTTTACCTCTTTTCGATTCATTTCTCATATTAGTAAAATAGGCATAATGGTATTTCTCTCACAAGGTCATTGCCCAGAACGTGGTAATTGCTCAATAAATGACTTTTAGAGTCTCTATTTTACTTATGATTTACAAAACAACCCATGGGCCTACTACTAATTGAATAAAATACGTAGATTGTTATGTTTCTGAAAAACAAATGCCTGGCATGCTAATTAAGTTTGCTCAAATCTAACTTAACCAAATTCTTGAAAAATTATTGAAAAAAAGAGAATAATTTCCAGTAATCACATGACATTGCACCAATCCAGCAAACCCCTCCACCCCCCACATAGTCATAGAATCTGAAGTCATTCAAAACACAGTGTTTGGGCTGGGTGCAGTGTCTCACGCCTGTAATCCCAGCACTTTGGGAGGCTGAGGCACATGGATCATGAGGTCAGGAGTTCAAGACCAGACTGGCCAATATGGTGAAACCCCATCTCTACCAAAAATACAAAAATTAGCTGGGTGGTGGTGCATGCCTGTAATTCCAGCTACTTGGGAAGCTGAGGCAGGAGAATCACCTGAACCCGGGAAGTGGAGGTTGCAGTGAGCTGAGATTGCACCACTGCACTTCAGCCTGGGCGACAGAGTGAGACTCTAACTCAAAAACAAAAAACAACACAGTGTTTTATACATTGTGCCCCAGTACCTTCTGTTTCTTCCATTCTTTTTTCCTGGAAAAGAAAATATTACTGTTCTTGTTGATCACCTTGATTTTTAGATCTTGCTTAACATCCTCTCCTGTCCTGCTTGGGTTCAGTTCTTACCTCTGTGTTACTCTTGATGTGTTAGTGTTCAAAGGATGAGGCATCCCCTGCCTCTCTGAGTGCAAAAGTAGAGTTCTGATGAGGGAAAACAGAAAAAGAGAGATTTCACAGACTTTTCTTTATACTAAATCATGTTAAATCCATTGTGTGCTTCATGCTCACAATGCATCTCAGTACATGCTAGCCATATTTCAAATGCTTAACAGCCACATGTGGCTGGTGGCTGCTGTACTGGACAGTTCTGGAATCTGTACTTTTAACCCTTTATTCTGTCTCTCATTTATTCTTCTATGCTGTGTATTTCTTCATTATAATTTTTATAATATTTCTTTTCAATTTCTCCAAATTGGGTTTCACACTGGAATTGAAATAATCCAAAATGTGGCCACAGGAAATTTTAAAAATCAAGCCACCTCCCCCCAAAAAAATATAGTTTTAAGCACCCACTCCAAACTTTCTTAAAACTATTTTATTCATTATTTGTGGAGAAATATGTAGTCATTGGTCCTTTTTAAGACATCACTTAAAATACATTTAATTAGTATCTCTGGTTCAAAATGAAATTTAATTCACTCAGCAGTTCTTGGGCACCTGCAGGGACAAAAGCTGTAGTAGTTGCTAACAGTTAAGACAAAGAACCCTCTGAAGGACGGCATGTATATGTGAGAAACAGACTTTGAGTGTGAAAAAATTTGTCACCTGCTTTTTTCTATTGCCCTCCACAGTGAAATCTCAATCTTAGCTGTCAGTGTGCAATACTACCTCACAGAAGACTTAAAATAGATTATAGGCAGATTTTTCCCCTTTATTTTAAAGGTGTGTTTTGCCCTTTTTGTTTTTTAAATTTGATACAGGGTGTTGCTCTGTTACCCACAGTCAGGAGTACGGTGGCAAAATTATAGCTAACTATAACCTCAACATCCAGGGCTCTAGTGATATTTCTTCCTCAGCTTCCTGAGTAGCTGGGATCACAGGCCTGCACCACCATGCTAATATAATTTTTTGTTTCTGTTTTGTAGAGACAGGGTCTCACCTTGTTGCCCAGGCTGGTCTTGAACTCCTGAGCTTAATAAATCTTCCCACCTCGACCTCCTAAAGTGCTGGAATTACAGGTGTGAGCCACCATGCCCAGACATGTTTTACCTTTAATAGGTGTAAGATTGTGATCCCTAAAAGAAAACCCAGGTCCCTAAGGATCTATAGCATGTTTGACAGAAGAAAATAATGTAGTTTTCTCCTAGATTTTAAGTCAGCCAGGAAAGGAAATTATTTTAAGACAGCTCTTTTTAAACTGACATTTGTTTAGATAAATATATTAATTATTTAGAGTAAATTCAGCCCCTGCTATACAGAAATAGTTTATTCAAATTCAGTTTGAATTTCAAATGTCTCCAGGTGTTTACACAACTGCTCTGGTAAAACTTACTACAACTACAGTTCGTGTTACTGGGGACTTGTTAAACACCAGCAGTTCAAGTGGTGTTTTCATACTATCTAGAGATTGAAGAAAATGAAATCCACTTGAAAACAAATTGATAAATACTATCCTAAAAATGATAGTTCTATTGAGCTTCAATTTGAGCAATTGTGTAATTACATAACTACTATAGAGAAACTAAGGCAGAGAAATTGAAAAATACTTTAGAAGATAAAACTATTGCTATTTTTCTGGACCAACAAAACAGACTTGTTAAATAGCAATGTTGAAAAGAATGTACTTTATGTAGAAATCAAATAAAATTGAGGCAATTTACTAAAAAAAACTTCCATTTATATAATGTGTGTTTGTAAAACACTATCCTGAGAATTATAATTATAATTCTATCATGTTTCCATTTGGGTACTTATATAATCACTTAATAGCAATAAAACTAAAAGAGAAAATATTCAAAATTATCTTTTTGCTATGTTTCTGAATTATTTTAGTGAACTTAACAACAACAAAAATAGTATAATTATATACAAATAGAATAAAATGAAAACAATTTGCTTAAAAATTCACATTTAAGTAATCTACAGTTATAAAACAGTATCATAAGATGTGTAATTCTCTCTAGCTTTCATTTGAAGCATGGAATAATCACTTAATGGCAATGAAACTGACAGAAAATATCAAAATTGCTTAAGAAGAAAGCAAAAATGCATTTTATGATTCTGATCTTTGGAAGTAGGCTTCTTGGGAGGCAGGATCAATTCTGAAGGTTCATTATTTCTGTTTTCAAGTTGTGTGAACAGAAGACAAAATCCAGCACTAGTAAAGACATGTTTCTTGTTGCCAGTGAAGGATGTACTGGGCCATGGCCATCCCTGAGGAAAGAATCTCTGGGGAGGTCCATGACGGCTTTCCAGAGAAGAGAGCATGACAGAAGTTTCGCTTCTCAGGAACATTCCCCTGGGACACATGTGTGTCATCTGACAGGAAGATGAGGTAGAAGAACAGAGCCTGGGCAGCTGCCTCCTGTCCAGGTGGAAGGGTTGAATCTGGCATAATTAAATGACCAAGATCATCTGCACTGTCTTTCCTATTGGTCTCCATTTCTGAAAGATGGAAATGCGTGCCTCTCAACATCATCAAAAGAAGGCCTTGAGCACTGAACATCATTGAAAGAAAGCAGCAAAGGAGCACCAGGAGAAACTCTGTTGTTGTGGAGGAATTGCTGTGTCCTGATGGAGTTGGCCTGTTGAAGGAGTCTGGTCCACACTAGGCACAGATCCTGGATCCCTGAGCCATCCCAACCTAATGCTCCACTGTCTTGGTACCAGGGGATTCTAGTACTTCCCATGCGTCTGCCAAATTCTCCTTTTGGAATATCAGGGACATAGAGATACTTTTTAAAAAGCTGAAACTTAAGTTCTTCCTAAATCATTATTTCTCCAAAGTATGGGTTTTACTTTTTTATCAAAGTTTTTCTCAGCCAATAGAGCTCTCAACCAAATATTAAGAGTTTATTTTTTCCTCATCATAATTGATAAGACCCAATGGCTTTTGCTAATTTTTCTAGAAGAATTTTAACTTGAGCTGGGTGTGGTAGCTCACATCTATAATCCCAACACTTTAAGAAGCCAAGGCAGGAGCATCTCTTGAGCCCAGAAGTTTGAGATGAGCCTGGGTGACCTAGGGAGACTATGTCTCCACGAAAAAATAATTTAAAAAAATTAGCTACGTATAGTGGTGCATGCTTGTGGTCCTAGCTACTTGGGAGACTGAGGTGGGAGGATCATTTGAGCCCAGGAGGTCGAGGCTGCAGTGAGCTGTGATTTTGTCACTGCACGCCAGCCTGAGCAACAGAGAAAGACCATGTCTCAAAAAAAAAAAAAAAAAAAACCAGAATTTTGGCTAGGAATTCTGAAGATGTCTGGCACTTCAGATGCATGAATGATTTTTTTCATCTGCTTTGGAAAGATTCTTTTCTTTCTTTCCATAGTAAATCACTTTAAATTGAATCTTGCATAATCATTTTATTTTATTGATGCAGTTTAGCAATGATTAAATTTCTGCTGAAGCTCTGAAATCTCACTTTCAAACTGGATGTTTCAGACTGCAATGAAGCTAGTACATTTTTGAGACTTTTAACATTATCCATAAGTGCATTTGTTATTTTGACTTCTTCAATAATTTAGTGTAGATTTTATTGCTTTTTCACTTCAAGAGTTTTTAAAGATACATTTACCATAGCCATATAAATCCAGCTTCTTCAGAACTCCATTTTAATAACATAGGTGTTAATCTTCATGACCTTGGGTTAGGCAGTGATTTTTTAAATATTACACCAGAGGCACAAGAAAAGAAAAAGAAAAAACTTGGACTTCATCAAAAGTAAAAACTTTTGTGCATCAAAGGACACTACCAAGAAAGTGAAAAGACAATCCACAGAATGGGAGAACGTATCTGCAAATCAGAGATCTAATAATGGTTTAGTACCCATAATATATAAAGAACTCTTAAAACAACGTAAAGACAACCCAATTAAAAATGGATAAAGGAGATGAATGCACATTTATCCAAATAAGATATACAAATAACCAATAAGCACATAAAAAGATGCTCAACATCATCAGTTGTTAGGGAAATGCAAATCAAACCACAGTGAGACACCACCTCACACCCTCTGTGATTGCTATTAACATAATTTTGTTTTTAATGAGAAATAAGTGTTGGCAAGGAAACCTCAGACTTGAACCGTCAAAAACTGCTAGTGAGAATGTGAAATAGTATAGCCACTGTTTAAAAAAAAAAAAGTTTCCTAAAAATGCTAAAGACAGAGTTACTACAGTATATGACCCAGAAATCATACACCTGGGAATATATCTAAGAGAATCAAACCATATGGTCAGATAAAATCTTATACATGGATGTTCATAGTAGGCATAGTTTATAATAGGAAAAATGTAGAAACAAGCTACATGTCCATGAGTGGATGAATGGGATGAACAGAATTCCAATATACCTATACATTGGAATGTTATTCAGCCATAAAGCTAAGTGAAAGAAGCCACACAAAAGGCCACATAATGTTTCAATTTATATAAATGTCTAGAATAGGTAAAACTACAGAGGCAAAACATAGATTAGTGATTTTCAGGTGGAAGTGGGGACAGGAATGGAGAGTGACTGCTTAATGTGCATGGAGTTTCTTTTCGAGGTGACAAAAAAATGTTCTGAAGTTACCAGTGATGGTTGCATGAAATTGTGAATGTACTAAAAGCCACTGGCTTGTATACTTTAAAGTGTTTTTAAATGAATTTTATCTCAGTAAAAAAACTTTATTAATCTTCAACACAATCTCCATTGTCTGAGTCATTAAATTAATATCTCCAATTCCCAGATCTCATTCTCCTATATAAGAACAGCAGCTCAATCTCTCATCTTCTGCAAGTTTTTTTTTTTCAGTTTATTTAGTTTACTCACTCTTTCTTATTATCTTAGCTTCTGGTGAAAGTGGATTTATGTTTTTGTGAAAGTATGCTTTCATCTAGACCATCTTTTATTGCCACCTTAAGTTTTTTTTTCATTTATCTGATATATTTTAAAGGCTGTTTTCATTGCAGCTACTTGAACTTGATGTCTGATGCATTTTCTAAAGACCAAGTCTCTCTTGTAATCTCTTTTAACCCAAAGAATTGGATATTTCCAGAATTTTTTGCTTATGGCCTCCGTAAGCAAACTCTGGCTTCCATTAAAGCAGATTGAAATCTTTCAAATTCTATTCAAATGAGGCTAAGCTTGAAAAAAAAAATGATGTTTTTCCTCCAGGAAGGCAGAAACACCAATAGTCAGTCCTTTATGTTTATTTGCATAAAGTTCTATTTTAATAATTAAAAATCTGACTATGATAGAAAATACCTTTATATCCCATAGCAATTGGTGGGGATCTGTGCTATTTGAGAAGCACTATTCTCAACTCTTTCTCATGCTTCAGGTATCAGCTGAAGTGCCTTTTCCTCAGGGAGGCTTTTGTAACCCCACAATCTGAGTCAGGCCCTTAATTATGACCTTCAGAGAAGCTCCGTTGTTTCCTTCAAATATTTATCATAGTTTATCATCATATGCTCACCTCCACCCAGAGGTAGCTATTATCCTAAATTTTGTGTTAAGCCTGTCTTTATTTACCTTAGACCTTACCACACATATAGGTAACTCTAAACAAACAATTATTTGATTTTGTCTGTTTTTTAAACTACATCTATTAAGTCATATCATATGTGACTTTCTCTGACTTACTACTTGGCTTTCACTCTATGTTGTGAAATTCATTCATTTATTATGTGAGGTTGTAGCGTATTCATTTTCACTGCTGTATAAAATTCCATGATATGAATAGATGACAATTTTTTAATTCATTTTAATGTCAATAGAAATTTCAATTGTGTCAACATACTTTGCTGTTAGGAACAATTATGGGCTATTGTGCAATGGAGTTTCTTATACAGGTGTCTCTTGCTTCACATGTGCTAAGAATTTTTTTTTTTTTAGTTTAACCTTAGGAGTAGAATTGCTTGATATGTGACACATGCTTACTTGACTTTACTGGGTGATGCCAAATTGCTTTTCAAAGTTGTTGTAGCAAATTACACCCACACCAATAGTGTGTGAGTTTACACTGCTCTATATTCTTGTCAAAACTTGGTATTGTCTTATTTTTACGTTTATGCCAGTCTGGTGGATTTAAACAGTTTCTCATTGTGGTTTTAATTTGCATTTATCTGATTACTAATGAGATTGAATCTCTTTTCCTATGTTTCTGGGCATTTGGATTTCCTCTTCTGTGAAGAGTCTTTTGCTCATTTTCTACTGAGTCATTTGTCTTTTTCCTTGTTGATTTGTAGGAATTATTCATAGACTCTAGATACTAATTTTTATTATATGTATTATATGACTATCTTCTCCCAATTATGGCTTCCCTTTTCATTCTTTTTATCATGTCTTTTGTTGAAAAGAAGTTTTTAATTCTTATGATTTATTACCTTTTGCTTTATGGGTGATTATTCCTGAACTTTGTATAAGAAATCCTTTCCTAACCTAAGGTCATATATTCCAGCCTGGCATGGTGACTCATGCCTATAATCCCAGCACTTTAAGAGGCTGAAGCAGGTGGATCACCTGAGGTGAAAGTTCAAGACCAGCCTGGCCAACATAGTAAAACCCCTTCTTAATTAAAAATATGAAAAATTATCCGGGCGTTGTGTCAGGCGCCTGTAATCCCAGCTACTCGGGAGGCTGAGGCAGAAGAATCGCTTAAACCCAGGAGACTGAGGTTGCAGTGAGCCGAGATAGTGCCATTGCACTCCAGCCTGGGCAACAAGAGTGAAACTCAGTCTCAAAATTAAAAAAAAAAAAAAGATATTCCATGATTTGTCCTAAAAGTCTTAAGGTTTACATTTTGTACTTAGGATTTGATTCATATGAAATTGAATTTTGAATATGGTGTGAGGTAGGTATCATTTTCATATGAGTCTCTTTTTCTCTAGTATCAAGCAAGCCTGGGGGTAGGCAATTCAACCATTCTACTCTGTGGTATATTTTCTAGAAAGACACTCTTGGGCAGATGAAGCAGGAGAAATGTATGAACAAGTTCATGGAAACATTATTCATAATAGCGAAACACTGGAAATGTCCCCAAATGTCCATGAATAACACAGCGGGCAAGTTTTGGGTTGGTGCAAAAGTAATTGTGGTATTTGTCATTACTTTCAATAATAATAAAAAATTGTTCTGTGTGCCTGCAATGCAATACTATACAGCACTAAAAATGAAAGATCGATAGCCACACATATCAAAATAAATCCTTCCAAAACATTGAATTTTGAGTAAATAACCAGATTGTAGAAGAACTCATAAAGCAAGATTCCATGTATATACATTTAAAAATAGAAAAAATTAGGGCTTGGCACAGTGGCTGACGCCTGTAATCCCAGCACTTTGGGAGGCCGAGGTGCGTAGATCACAGGTCAAGAGATCAAGACCATCCTGGCCAACATGGTGAAACCCCGCCTCTACTAAAAATACAATAATTGGCTGGCCGTGGTGGTGAGTGTCTGTAGTCCCAGCTACTCGCGAGGCTGAGACAGGAGAATCACTTGAACCCAGGAGGCGGAGGTTGCAGTGAGCCAAGATCACGCCACTGCACTCCAGCCTGGTGACAGAGGGAGACCCTATCTCAAAAGAAAAAGGAAAACAAAAAAAAAATTAGAAAAAATTAAACAGCATATTAGTGTTATGTGTGTGTGTGTGTGTGTGCACGCTTAAACTATAAAGAAAAGCAAGAGATTGGTTAACAGAAACTTCAGAGCAGTGATTACAAATGGTGAGGAGGGAGGTGCTTGAGGTCAGGAGTGGACACACAATTATGCCACATTTATGATCTTCTTACCCTCCAATCATCCTGTAAGTATTGGGGTTCCTAGAATTCTTTACTTGGCTCTCCTTTTATCTCATGTTACAGGGTGATCGTAGTGGGTGATTTCATTCATTCCCATGACTGTCAACTGCCACTGAAGTGGTGATGACTCGAGTTTGTGTCTTTCCTAAACTCTAGACCTACATGTCCAGCTACTGAGTAGATATTTCCGCTTGTATGTTCCATAGTGTCTCAGATTCAGTATGCCTGGTGTCCTTACAAAAATGAGAAATTTGGACACAGAGATGCACACATAGGGAGAACACCATATGAAGATGGAGGCGGAGATTGGGCGATGCAGCAGAAGCCAAGGAACACCTAGAGAGCCAGCAAATCACCAGAGCTAGGGGATAGGCCCTCAGAAGGAATCAACCCTGCTGACACCTTGATCTCAAACTTTTAGCCTCCAGAACTGTGAGGCCAAACATTTCTGTTGTTTAAGCTCCCCAGTTTGTGGTAGTGTGTTCCAGCAGCCCTAAAAAGCAAATACAATACGTATGCTCGCCATCTCAATTTTCACTTGCAGCCTTCTGAGTAGTTAGGACTGTAGTGGTACCCTATCATGCCTGACTAATTTTGTTTTTTGGTAAAAACAGAGTCTTGCTATGTTGGCCAGACTAGTCTGGAACTCCTGGCCTCAAGGGATCTTCCTGCCTCAATTTCCCAAAGTATTAGGAATACAGGCATGAGCCAGGGTGCTCAGCCAGATTCGTGAATTTAGAAAGTAAAATATAGTGCAAACTGTAGGATAAAAAGGTTTGGGGAGGTAGAGTTGTGAATGAGAGGCTCTAAAGCAATATGGGGTGTGAGAGAATTGTGGAAGAGAGCAAAGAGCATAGGAAGAGTATTCCTGGGGGTTACAAATGGGATCCTCTTAAACAGTTTCCAAGCAATGCACATGAAAGCTCAAAATTTCACATTTTACCATTTTTAGCTGTTGGGATTGTACTTCTTTGAATGCAACATCAACATCATACAGAGAAAGGACTTAATGAATCCAGAATTTATAAAGTCATTTTTCTACAGTTAGCATATGGGTTCCAGTTTGTAAACTGAAGTACACAAGAAATATTACTTTATTTTTCTCTGTCTTAATTTTTATTTGTTGTTATTCCTCCCAGTGGCAGAAATTTGGTCGCAAGCAACGAAGTTTTATGCTTTAGATAACATTCAGGTGGAGGTAGGGGTGGGCAAAGGCTTAAGTAATGATGAGGTCCACATGGAATGTGTCTGGGCCTGAGGTCTTAGGATAATGGTGTCTTTTAAGATGGGCATCATCCTAGCTGACCTTGAGATCTGCATGATCCCATCTGTCCACCCAAGTGCCTGTCTTTTCTGGTCTGGTGGGTCTCTTTGTTGGGCCAATTCTGTTTTTGAGGCAAGGGAAACACTCACTAGGCTCCTAAACCACACTTGGCCATGACTACTATATTCCCCACCACACTGCACTGTGGGAAAACTCTGGGGTCTTGTCACCTCCAGGGCTCAATATATGACTTAGGTAGGGACCCATAGATCCACTTAAGCCACCAGATGTTAACATTCTCAAATTGATTGTATTGAAGGATGCAAAGTATTTTTTCTGGTTGTCTGTGATGGTATTGCCAAAGGAGATTACCATTTGAATCAACGGACTGGGAGAGGCAGACCCATCCTCAGTGTGGGTGGGCACCATTCAATCAACTGCCAACTTGGCTAGAATAAAGCAGGCAGAAGAAGATGGGAGAAGCTGACTTGCTGAGTCTTCCAGCTTTCATCTTTCTCTAGTGTTGGATGCTTCCTGCCCTTGAACATCAGATTTTAAGTTCTTTGGCTTTTGGACTCTTGGATTTACAATAGTGGTTTGCCAAGGGGCTTTCAGGCCTTTGACCACCGACTGAGGGCTGCACTGTTAGCTTCCCTACTTATGATGTTTTGGGACTCGGGCTGATCTGCTGCCAGCTTCCTTGCTCCTCAACATGCAGACTGCCTATCAAGGGACTTTACCTATTAGTGTGATCATGTGTCAATTCTTCTTAATAAACTGCCTTTCATATATACATATATCCTATTAGTTCTGTCCCTCTAGAGAACCCTGACTAATACAGATTTTTGGTACCTGGAGTGAGTAGTTCAAAAATTTTAAGGATGGATGTCTTTTTTTTTAATTGTACTGTAAGTTCTGGGGTATATGTGCAGAACATGCAGGTTTGTTACATAGGTATACACGTGGCATGGTGGTTGGCTGCATCCATCACCCTGTCATCTACCTTACGTATTTCTCCTAATGCTAAAGGGTGGATTTCTTTAGTTGGCTTCAGGGTTTCTGGAATTGGCTGCTAAATCTGATTAGACCCCAAAAATGCTAAGGACTCTACTTCAAATAGTATAGAAAACACTGATAGTCCTTGGTGTGAGCTGTTTAGAGAGTTATGCAAAATAAATGCATTTGATATTCCTGATTCACTGCGCTGGAGAGCAAGGAGTTTAGCGACTCTATACGTAATACCTGTAGGGAGTCAGCCCTACATCACATGTGGGTGCCCTGAGTTCGGTGGGACAAAGGAATGAGAAAAAGACAGATTAAGAGAGAAAGTGTGACCAGGGGGCCATCATTTTATTACTTTGGAGGACACAGTGAAGGCCCGGAGCAGTGATGATCCACACTATTTATTGATTGCAATCACTTTGATCTATAGAGTAGGGGTGGAGTGATGGTGGAGTGAATCAGTGAGCCGGAAGTGAATCAGTGAGCTGGACTGGTGTGTCATCCTAAGGACTGATAACAGAGGCGGCTTGGGAGTTTCACAAAACAAAAACATGTGGTTTTCTTTAGCTTATTATCTGTGTGCAGCTGGTGGAACTCGGGCCAACAAGTCTGGCTACATCATAGTGCTATAAAGGGGTTTTACATCCTTGAGCACAATGTTTATAGTGACAGAGCCTAGGTCACCATGCACAGGAACATGAGACATGGAAAGGCCTTCTTCCTCAGAGGCTTCCTGCAGCCTTCCACAGTTTGTTGTTCCTTGTTTATATGTTACTCATAACTAATTTATGTAGGCACTCTGTAAGTCCTTTCTCCTTTGCTACTTTTCCCAACAATACCTTTGACCATATGTGGAGAATCAAGAAACATAATAAAGTTGTTTGGTTGCTCCCAAGTTTGCTGGATAAAGTGATGAAAGAAAATGATGAACTCAGGGATTCTAACTCCTGGCTCCAGAAGCAGATACTGAGTCCAAAATTTTCTAAGATTTCCCTGAATGAGAGTCTTATCGCCTGTAGAGAAAAAGAGCTGAAATTATGGAAAATCAGACAAAAGCTCTTGGCTGAGCATGGTGACTTATGCCTGTAATCCCAGGTTAGAAATGGAGCAGGTCAATACTCCCATGCTGATCAGTAGTGGGATTGTGCCTGTGAATAGCCACTGCACTCCAGCCTGGGCAACATAGTGAGACCCCATTTCTATAAAAAAAATGAAATAAAAAATAAAGATTTTAGTGCTCTGCTGGATTTCAGACTTGGGTGGAACTGGTAGCCCTTGTGTTTTGGCCAATTTCTCCTATTCAGAATGGCTATATCTACCCAATGCCTGTACCTCCATTGTATCTAGGAAGTAACTAACTTGCTTTTGATTTTACAGGCTCATAGGCAGAAGGGACTTGCCTTGTCTCAGATGAGACTTTGCACTGTGGACTTTTGAATTAATGTTGAAATGAGTTAAGACTTTGGGGGACTGTTGGGAAGGCATGACGAGTTTTGAAATGTGAAGACATGAGGTTTGGGAGGGGTTAGGGGTGGAATGATTGGTTTGGCTCTGTGTCCCCACCCAAATTGCATCTTATAGATCCCATAATTCCCACATGTTGTGGGAGGGACCTGGTGGGAGATAATTGAATCATAGGGGTGGGCCTTTCCTGTGTAGTTCTAGTGATAGTGAATAAGTCTCACAATATCTGATGGTTTTAAAAATGGGAGTTTTGGCTGGGCGCCGTGGCCTATGCCTGTAATCCCAGCACTTTGGGAGGCTGAGGCAGATGGATCACCTGAGGCCAGAAGATCAAGACCAGCCTGGATAACATGGCAAAACCCTGTCTCTACTAATAATGCAAAAATTAGCTGGGCGTGGTGGTGTGCTCTTGTAGTCTCAGCTACACAGGAGGCTGAGGCAGGAGTATCACTTGAGCCCAAGAGGCAGAGGTTGCATGAGCCTATATTGCACCACTGCACTCTAGCCTTGTCTCAAAAAAAGGCAGGGGGAAGGGGGAGTTTTACTGCGCAATCTCTCTTCTCTTCTCTGCTGCCATGTGAAACCTGCCTTTTACCTTCCACCGTGATTGTGAGGCCTCTCCAGCCACGTGGTAAGTCCAATAACCCTTTTTCTTTTGTAAATTTCCCAGTCTCAGGTATGTCTTTATCAGCAGCATGAATGAACTAATAAAGGATGTCTCTTAGTATTACTATGCCCTGTGATTAAGGTAAATGGGACACTACAACAACTAAATCTAGACAGGACTACAGATGGCCTAGACCTTTCTGGAATGAAGGTTTGGGTCATTCCACCAGGTAATAAAACCATGACTGGCTGAGGTGCTAGCTGAAGGCAAAAGGAATACAGAATAGGTAGTAGTAAAAGTAGTTATCAATACCAACTATGACCGTGACCAGTTGCAGAAACAAGGACTGCAATTGTCATGAATATTTCCTCCTCATTTTGCTAAAGATATGTTTGTGCATGTATACACTTGTACTAAGAAAATATCATTTTATTTCCTTTTTTGTCTTTATCATGTCAAAATCATAAGATTTTGACTCCATATCAGCATTTAAGTGTCATTTACTTTATGCAATAGCATTTAATTTAAGGATTAGCATGCTTCCAGTTGTACAAAGGATAGCTGTATTATGTTAGGTGTATTATTGTCTTTATCTGGAGAGGTATATGGGTTCAAGTTGACAAGGGGTGGACTTGTGATGGTTAATACTGAGTATCAACTTGATAGGATTGAAGGATGCAAAGTATTGTTCCTGGGTGTGTCTGTGAAGATGTTGCCAAAGGAGATTAACATTTGAGTCGGTGGACTGGGAGAGGCAGACCCACCCTCAATGTGGGTAAGTACCATCCAATCATCTGCCAACTTGGCTAGAATAAAGCAGGCAGAAGAAGGTGAGAGAAGCTGACTTGCTGAGTCTTCCAGCTTTCATCTTTCTCCAGTGCTGGATGTTTCCTGCCCTCAAACATCAGACTCCAAGTTCTTTGGCTTTTGGACTCTTGGATTTACAATAGTAGTTTGCCAACGGGCTCTTGGGCCTTTGGCCACAAACTGAAGGCTGCACTGTCAGCTTCCCTACTTTTGAGGTTTTGGGACTTGGGCTGATCTGCTACTGGTTTCCTTGCTCCTAAACGTGCAGAGTGCCTATCATGGGACTTTACCTATGACTGTGTGAGTCAATTCTTAATAAACTGCCTGTCATGTAGACATATATCCTATTAGTTCTGTCCCTCTAGAGAACCCTGGATAATACAGAAGGGATTCCGTCATTCCCAAATTTTTCCAGGGTTTCTGTCATTGCCTCCCCATTTTCCCACCAACTTCCTTCCAACACACACGCTATGGGTTTGACTTTTTCCTCATAGACATTTACCTATATTTTAGTTTTCTGAATTATATCCAGTTCTTTTTCTTCACTTAGTCCTGGAAAATCTTGCCACAATTTTGTGTTGTCCAGATTCATCTTTGGCTTCTGAGCATTTCTTCATTGTCCTTTTTTTTTTTTCTATACTTGTTCCATCATCTCTTGATAAAACATTCAGCTTTTAGCATTCCATTTTTGGCTCACTATCTTTCTCAGTTTTTCCCAGGTTACTTTGTCCACTCCCAAGGATTTAACCACCACTTCTATGCTAATGACTCTTGAACTTACAGCTTTAGTCCAAAGTCCATGTCCTGTTGCTGTATATCTCTCCTTGATCTCCTACAAGCCAATAAAACTCAACTTGTCCCAAACACTATATATCTTCTGAAAACCTGTAGTTTTCTCTTGCATTCTCTCTCTCTTCAGTGGTGGATATAATTACAAACTGCTCAGGTTATTAAGGAAAAGTGCTCAGTGCTTTGAGGATGTTTAGTAGAGGCACTCTCTATCTGCCTAGGATGGGGAGTGGGGATGCAAGGAAAGATTCTCTTACTTATATTTATTGAGGCTGGCATTGTAATAACCAAGCGAGTTAGAAGGAAACGCCACGCTCTGAGTTCAAATTATGAGTCCTTTATTCAGCCCGCCACTGAGTCAGCTAATGCTCAAAATCTCTCAGCCCAAGGAAGTGGCTTGATTTCCCTTTATACCTTGATTTAGGTAGGAGAGGGGGCAGCCTAATTGAAGCGAAATTTTACAGAAGCAGAACAAGCAAGTTAGTAGGAGGAGGCTGGTAACCAAGGGGCAGGAGATTCCCAGGGTTGTTGGTTGCTAAGGGTATTTCCATACAATCACTGAGGGGGATAGCACGGGGAACTTTCCATACAATCAATCACAAGGAGGGTAGTCACAATAGCAGATAGACTTGCCAAGCAGGACGGGGTTACAATGGTTCCAGGTGCTGTGAACAGTGTGAACCACTCTTAATGATGCAAAGCTTTGAGTGCAGCTAGTGACCCAGTAATGCACCTGAGGGGCTGCGGCAGGGAGGGAGAGGCTTGAGAGAGCTTGTCAGGTTTGCAGCTAAGATGGAGTCAGTTAGGCTAACCCAGGTCAGGTTATTACAGCATCTCCAGATCTGTACTACTCAGGAGTCCAACTGCATCACTTCTTTGCCCCAGACCTTCAGGAAAAACATGCAGTGGTGCTAGTGGGTAGCCACCTTGATAGAGAGGAGCGTGTTGTCATTGTTTAGAATTGTTGGCAATGTAGTCAGTTTTATTATTGTTTCCTAATACTCAGTAGACAGTCTACCCCCTTTTTGCCTGCACCCAGCATGATCCACTTGCATTGCCCTACTCCTTGGTAATTCACTGAAAACTTTGAGGCCCCTACCCTCCTCTCCTTATCCCCATCTGCCCTTCAGCCAAGGGTCTAAGGCCAAATCACTCTGCTGTTCCTCATTTCTGTGTCTTTTCTCATGCTCTTCCCTCTGCCTGTAATTCCTCCTACTCCGTACACACACTGTATCTGGTTTACCCCTACTCTTTAATAGTCAGCTTAAATTTAGCCTCCCCCAGGAAGCTGCCCCTGTTCACCCAGGGCTGAGTCACATGCCCCTCCTTGGGCTTCCATGGTATCTTCTAAATGCTGAATTTCTGCATTGGCCACACTATACTCTAATTAATCTGTTTATGATTTTGTCTCTCCCAATTACTGTGTGCAAAGTGAGGTAGTCTTATTCACTTTTTTATTCACTGAGATCTGAGGAAACACTACATTATTTGTTTTCATAGCTCTGAGATCTAGGGAAATACTTGTCACAATATTGATGAGAAGAGTGTTTACATCATGTTGTGACGTAAGCTTTAAATTCTGCAGAACGCTTATTTTTGTGGGGAAAATAATATTTGGAGCATGCCCTTAGGGTCTCCCTCGACTTCCTTCCCTGGTACCCTTTAGAAACCCTTATGTGAACCTTCCACATATCTATAGAAGCCTCAGGTTGGTCTTCAATCCCACTGCCTCGAATCTACAAATTTACAAAGTGGAAGACATTTTTCAGTTTTAAAGCATGCTCTTCTCCAGCTCTCTGCAGAGCTTTTGTTTTTGCAGGACACTGACTGAGAGTCTGGTATTCAATTATTATTCTGTTCATTTAACTGCACCAGTAAATAGTGATAGAATTCAGAACTCGGAGCTACCTTTATAATATGGAATATTAAAAAGGCACGTGAGATCCTTGACAGCAGAAGCAGAGACATTTAAAATACAGAGGATGGGGAACTGAATTGTGAAATGTTCTCTCTGTAATCTTCATCAAAGAGATGTGCTTTGAAATGATTCCTATTCCGGGGAGAAAATACAACCCACTCCTCTCTTCCCATTACCACCATTTACAAAGCACCACACAGATCTTATAGACATTTTCTTTCCAATATCTCTCATAATCATCCCTTTCTGAAGGTTTCATAAGAACCATATGAATGTTCTTTGACATCATATATGCAGTGATTCTTTAAATAGTATTCTAGTGTTGAAATAGCAAAAAGTGCTGGAAGCGCTGGTATGCTGGTAAATGTTTCACAATCGGCTCTCTGGGGAAAGAAGCTCTGTTGGTAGTGTTTGCCAATCTCCGTGATGTAAATACTCCCACCAAGGCAGATTTCAAGCTATCAACTTGATGTCTCTAAATGAGGAGCTGGGGAAAGGTGGACCCCATTGGCTCTAATGAACCAAGACAAGCTGCTGTATGTCAGCTCTAGCACCTTTCTGGATGGATGTCACTGCAAAGGTGATGAGATCTGCTTGCTGTTTGCATCTGTTTAAACCATCACTATAAAGAAAGTGATTCTTGGGTTTAGGTATGACTGATGGCAGTTTTTATGACCAGAAAAGATTATTTATAATGAGTTTGGTTTTTATAAACTAATATTCCATTTAAGGTTATAAGATCAGAAAACTATTTGTCCTTAAGCCTTAAAATTCAGAATAAAAATCACATTGTTCTATTAATAAATACACAAGACTTGAACAGTCGCTTTCAAGGGAGCCTTTGATTAATGTGTGAGCCCATATACAAACTTAATTTTAATTCTTAAACATTGAAAAATTACATTCATACATTTAATGTACATGTTTTCATTTTAAGTCATTCAACTGTGTAACAAAAATAATTTAAGTAATTCTAACATATGAAACATAAATTTGGTGAATATTAGGTTCTCCTGAATGTTCCAATAGTATCTTTAAATTTAGTAAAGTTTTCTTATACATTGAACTTAAAGTCAGAAGTTAATTATTCAATTAAATGTTATACATTAAATCATAAAGTAATTCTGTTTAATTTGCTCATCTGCTACTAATAAATTCTCCAAATCATTGTGTATATTCTAAATAGCAAGTACACAAGGTATTTCTCAACTTACCATGAATATATGAATACAGTGGGTTTAGATTAATCAGTTTTCATAATTTACTCTATTTTCAATTACAGATCTTCTTCAAATTAAAATGGGCAGATGAAGCAGACCGTTATACCACACCAAACATTTGGTGTTATCTTTCAGGAGGAGGTCACTGAGGATACAAATTGACCCCAGATTTGGCTGGGACTCAGGATTTTGTGTTCTCCCAACATACTGAGGCCTCATAACTCAGTTATAGGAGTTTCAAGGCCAGAAAGGGTCCCATGTCCACATCCCTAATTCTAATGAAATCTAGGTCTGTAACCCCTCTCCCAGGTTGTTGCACTTTGAGATTGGAATGATTTACTCTTTGAATGGCTGTATTCTATTCTAAATTATCTTCCTATTCTTGTTAGTAGGCAGGGCTCAGCTCTTATTGATATTTAAATAGAATCCAGTTGGGATTCCACAGATACCTTTTTAGTTTTATACAGCTCTATTTACAACGGTAAGATCAGTCTTAATGACAGGAATGGATCTCAGTCTACAAACGCAGTTCTGCAAATAACTTATTTTCTAAATATGTGACTCACCATTAATTTAATTAATTATTTTTTCTAGGTAAACACAAGGCATGGCATTGTTACTTGCTACAAGGCAGGACAAACAGGAAGGGGCTGGCAGGGAGTCATGGTGTTAAGGCTTAGGCCACGTTACCCTTCTGGGGTCTCACCTGGGATCTAGGGGAGTTGCAGCAGCAGCTGCAGCAGCAGTGGATGATAATGAGCAACAGCAAGAACAGCATGGTGCTGACGAAGGTGAGGAAGGTAATGCAGGCAGCAGTGTCCCACTTGGACTGGAAGGGCTGATCCCTGTCAGCTGTTGGTCTCCCCACACTTCCAGGGCCATTACCCCCAGCTCCTTCATGAACAACAGATCCATTTTAGCAGAAGCACCCCGGTGCCACCTTTTAAAAATATGCTAGACAAGCACCATGAAACACATGGGCACTCAGCCACTGTTGACTCTGTGAACAAAAGAAAGAAAGAGATAGAGAAGGGAGAGAAGCAGCAAGGAAGGGACAGAGGAAAGAAGGGAGAGAGGGAAAGGAAGAGTAGGCTTTAATTTATAATTTGAACCCTTATTCGACAGCAATTGAAAATGATATTAGAGTCAGTACTCACCCTTCCCTTTCCTCCTAAGATATCACCTGGGTTCCAGGTGAACCCAGTGACATCAAGTTGGACAGCTTGAGACTTGCGTCAGGCGGAGTAGTTACACAGGGAACAAGGGCTTCTAAACCTTTAGAATTTCCCAATAGGACTGTCTTTTGTTACTCATAACATGCCCCTTTGAATCATACCTGACCTTACACTAAAGAGAGCATTCTTAGTCTCAAGAGAGCTTCAGGATGGAACTGATCACCAGGGTCTTTCAGCCACATCCCCTAACCATGGAAGGGGAGGGGCCAAGCGGTTAGAGATTGAGTTGAATCACCAGTGGCCAATCAATCACGCCTATGTAATGAAACTTCAGTAAAATCTCTTGAAATGAGACTTAGGGATCTTCCAAGTTTGTGAACATATTGATGTGCTGGGCGGGTGCATTCCCAGAGAGGACATGGGAGCTCTGTCCACCTTCCACTCCCTTCCTGGCTCTGTGTATCTCTTCCAATTGGCTATTTCTGAAACGTATTTTTAATAATAAAACTGCAGTGGTAAGTATAGTGCTTTCCTGTATCCTGTGGGTCTTTCCAGCGAATTATCAAACCTGGTGGAGGGTGGGGAGTGACATGGTTTGGCTGTGTCCCTACCCAAATCTCATCTTGAATTGCCATGTGTTGTGGGAGGAATCTGATGGGAGGTAATTGAATCAAGGGCTCAGGTGTTTTCCATTCTGTTCTTGTGATAGTAAATAAATCTCACAAGATCTTATGGTTTTAAAAACAGGAGTTTCCCTGCACAAGCTCTTCCCTTGTCTGCTGCTAGGTGAGATGTGTCACTTGGACTTCTGCCATGATTGGGAGGCCTCCCCAGCCATGTGGAACTGTAAGCCCATTAGACCTCTTTCTTTTGTAAATTGTCCAGTCTCAGGTATGTCTTTATCTGCAGCGTGAAAACAAACTAATACATGAAGGGTCATGGGAATCCCCAAATTTGTAGTTGATTGGGTAGTGGTTCAGTTAGCTTGGAGCCCCATATTTGGCTAACATGTGAGTGGAGGCACTGTTATGCAACTGAGTCCATAACTTGTGGCGTCTGGATTAACTCCAGGTAATTGGTGTCAGAGTTGAATTGAATTGTTGGACACCCAGCTGGTATCAAAGAATTGAAGAATTGGTAGTCCTTGGCAAATGACAGATTTGCTGTCAGAAAAACAATGCTGTGCTTCATTGGAGTACTACTCCTATATGTCTAGAGATCACTTTACTCTTCTGCATCAAAGAGAAGCACAGGGGGAATCTGTGAGGTTTCAAAGTCCAAGAGCAAAGGCATCTACAAAGCCATTTCTATTCGATGTTGGTCAACTTGCTGGGCTGGACCTGGAGAAAGTGAGCACCAGTCTCCTCTGCTCTTATGAAGTCCAAACTAATCTTGAATTTGTCATCCCCTATAGCTTGGCCTGGGCAGTGAGATGGGATAGAGGCTCTGTTTGGCAAAGACCCCACACCACCTAAGTTCTAATCACTTCCCTCTGACTCTCCTCCGTCCCAGAGAAAAGTTGCCACTCTCTGGGCCAGAAAAGCCTTGCTCTGATTC
Organism: Cacajao melanocephalus; assembly: GCA_963573385.1. Classification (NCBI taxonomy): domain Eukaryota; kingdom Metazoa; phylum Chordata; class Mammalia; order Primates; family Pitheciidae; genus Cacajao; species Cacajao melanocephalus. The sequence continues at coordinate 23,504 of CAUYLG010040788.1, forward strand.
ATCAAGTATTTTCTCAAATCACTATTCATGACAGAAGTTATATTCTATGCCTACTGAAAACTAGGATTTTGGAACTCAAGAGCTAAGACAAGATTTTTGTTAGTTATATATTGGATTCTGCAACTCATCTATTTTCTGCATCATTACATGCAGAATACCGAGCTGATTGAATGGGTAAGAGCCAAAGGAGAACAAGTAATGCAGGGGACAAAACACACACTGAGTAATTTTCCAAAATATTAATTCAGCACACACTTTGACAATGTGCATTAATATTTATGGAATAGTATTTGATGCCAGTTTTCCACTAGACTGTAAATACCATGAGGATAGAGATTATATCTTGCTTGTTCATTATTGTATAAAAAGTACCTAGAATAGGACCTGCATCCAGTAGAAACTCAGTATTTGCTGAAGTCATTAATAAATTTAAACTCCTTAGTTTGACATTCCATATCTGACTAAGTGATGACTCCCTGCTCTGATAAGCTAATTTTATTCCTATAGTCACCAACTTTCTATATCACCTGAATTAATATAGTTATCAGCTTCTATCTGTCACTTATTTAAGACCACCTCATTTCTTTGAATATCTTGTTTTCTTTGCTAAAAATGTCCTTTCTCCACTATAGTAATGAACCATCTTACCGTTTTTCAAACTATGCCTTAAAACTGATCTACAAACGACCTGCCATGATTGACCTCACTTGTCTGTACACTCAATTTCATTCATTCATCCCTTTAAAAAATATATTTTGAGTAGTTACTCTGTGTTGAACTCCATTCTAGGCAATGGGGATACAAATGTAAACAAGACAGAATAGCTCTCTGTCCAAATAAATAAAACATAAATGAGGTATTTTTAAATAGTGATAAAGGCTATTAAAAAACAAACAGGCCGGGCATGGTGGCTCATGCCTATAATCCCAGAACTTTGGGAGGCCGAGGTGGGTGGATCACTTGAGGTCAGGAGTTTGAGACCAGCTTGGCCACCATGGCGAAACCCATCTCTACTAAAAATACAAAAATTAGCTGAGCCTGGTGGTGGGTGCCTGTAATCCCAGCTACTCGGGAGGCTGAGGCAGGAGAATCGCTTGAATCCAGGAGGCAGAGGTTGCAAGTCAGCCGAGATCATGCCACTGCATTCCAGGCTAGGTAACAGAGTGAGACTCAGTCTAAAAAAAAAAAAATAACACACACACAAACAACATAGGGCAGTGTGTGATAGAAAGTGATCAGGGGACAACTGGACAACATTAGTTAGTGATTCAGGAAAGTCCTAGGCTGGGTGCCGTGGCTCGAGCCTGTAATCCCAGCACTTTGGGAGGCTGAGGTGAGCGGATTGCCTGAGGTCAGGAGTTCAAGACCAGCTTGGACAACATGGTGAAACCCTGTCTTTTCCAAAAATACAAAAATTATCTATGAGTGGTAGCACACACCTATAATCCCAGCTACTTGGGAGGCTGAAGCAGAAGAATCTCTTGAACCCAGGAGGTGGAGGTTGCAGTGAACCGAGATGTTGCCACTGCACTCCAGTCTCGGCGACAGAGTAAAACCCTGTCTTGAAAAAAAAAAAAAAGATAGTGATTCTGGAAAGTCTTGTCTGAGCATGTGATGTTTGAGCCAAGGCCTGGGTTAAAGGGAAGATGCAAGGATGGAGCATTTCTGCTGCCATTTTTGTCAGGAGTGTGAACAGGTGCAGAGGGTGTGATGCAAGCACGGGCTGGAATGTCCTGGAAAAGCAGAAGTGAAGCCCATGACTCAAGCTGGAGGAGGAAGGAGGAAGGTGGTAAGAGATGAGGGCAGAGAGGCAAAGGTGCCAGGTCAGGCTAGGCCCTGTGGGCTAGGAACAATAGTATGCATTTTGAACATATGAGGCACCTGGAAGACTTTGAAACTGGACTATGTCATGATCTGATTATGTTTCAAAAATTAATCTAGCTGTTGGGTTGTGGGTAGACTACAAAAGTGAAAGCAGAAAGACCAGGTAGAGTTTAATTGCAGTAACATGAAATGATAGCTCTGCATGAACTAGGATGGTAGTAAAAAATGGAGAGAAGTAGACAGATTGGAGACCTATGCTTGAGGTCAAGCCAATAGGGCTTGTTGATGGATTCGCTGGGCATGGGAATGAAGACTAGGGTAAATGGGGAAAGAGTAGAATCAAATTTGAACTTGACTTCTATGGGCTAGTGGTGCCATACACTGAGATGTGGGACCAGGGAAGGAAAGATGAAGGTAAAAGTAAGGGGCAGGAGTCCAACATTCTATTTAGTTCACCTCCAAGATGCCTATTAGACATCTAGGTGCAGATGTCGCGTATGCATTGGAATATATGAGCCTGGAGCCCAGAGGAAAGGCAGAGCAGGTGGTGGTGAAGAGAGCAGACTCTGGACTCAGCTTACCCAGTTTCAAATCCTGGCTCCTAGCTATGTAGGCTTGAACAATTTACTTAACCTCTTTGTGCTTCAGTTTCTTCATATATGAATTGGGGATAAAAATCATACTCACCCCTTAAGTTTTTTTTTTTTTCTTGTACTTTAGGTTCTGGGGTACATGTGCAGATCATGCAGGATTGTTGCATAGGGACATAGATGGCAAGGTGGTTTGCTGCCTCCATCCCCCCATCACCTATACCTGGTATTTCTCCCCACGTTATCCCTCCCCACCTTCCCCTCCCCTTGCTGTCCCTCCCCTACCCCCCCAACAGACCCCAGTGTGTGATGCTCCCTTTCCTGTGTCCACATGTTCTCATTGTTCAACACCCACCTATGAGTGAGAACATGTGGTGTTTGATCTTCTGTTCTTGTGTCAGTTTGCTGAGAATGATGATTTCCAGATTCATTCATGTCCCTGCAAAGGACATGAACTCATCGTTTTTTGTGGCTGCATAGTATTCCATGGTGTATATGTGCCACATTTTGTTTGTCCAGTCTATCATTGTTGTTCACCTCATAAGTTTATTGCGAGGATTAAATGAGTTGATACATATCAAGACCTTAAGACAGGGTCTGGTACATAGGGAGTGTCCAGTAAGTGTTAACTACTATCATCAATAGGAGGCTGGGATTTGGACACAGCTGAGGGTACAGCTGAGGGCTGGAATATAAATTTGGAAGTCATTAGTGGAATTTTAAAACCATAGGAATGGATGATATCCTCTCAGGAGATAAAGTGTTTAGAGAAGGTGAAAGGGCCCTGAGTCAAGCCTTGGGTCACTCCAATATTTATAGCTGAGGCAAAGTAGCCCTCAAATGAGAGTGAGAAAGAACAGCTAATGAGGTAGAATAAAAACAAGGAAAGGCATGCAGTCAAACTGTGGTAGGTTAAACGGTATTCTCCCCAGAATTCGTATCCATCTGGAATTTCAGAATGTAACCCTATTTGAATATAGGGTCTTTGCAGATCTAATTAGTTAGATCTAATAAGTTCAGATGAGGTCATACTGATTACAGTGGGTCCTGAATTCAATGACTGGTGTCCTTACAAAAAGGCCATGTGATGACAGAGGCAGAGACTGGAGTGAGGCAGCTACAAGCCAAGGAACACCAGGGATTGCTAGGAGTGACCAGAAGCTAGGAAGAGGCAAGAAAGACTCTTCTTTAGAGACTTCAGAGAGAGCACAGCCCTGCTGACACCTTGATTTTGAACTTCTAGCCTCCAAAACTGTAAAGAAATAAATTTCTTTTATCTTAAGCCATTCAATTTGTAGTCATTTGTTACAGCAACGCTAGGCATTGAATGTAAAATTCAGGAGAGGAAAGTGTTTTTAAAAGGGGGAGATGATCAGATGGGTGTGGTGGCTCACACCTGTAATCCGAGCACTTTGGCAGGCTGAGGTGGGTGGATCATGTGAGGTCAGGAGTTTGAGACCAGCCTGATCAACAGGGTGAAACCCCGTCTCTACTAAAAATACAAAAATTAGCCAGGCATGGTGGTGCGCGGCTGTGATCCTAGCTACTCGGAAGGCTGAGGTAGGAAAAACGCTTGAACAGGGGAGGCAGAGGTTGCAGTGAGCTGAGATTGTGCCACTGCACTCCAAACTGGGCAACAAGAGCAAAACTTCATCCCCCCCTGACCACAAAAAAAGGATAATCAACCCTTTGAAATTGCTTGTGGCAAGTAGAATACGATCAATACTGACAAGGGACCAGAAGAAGTCTTTCATGATCTTGCTAGAAAAGTTTCAGTGAAATATTTTGGGGGGGGAATTCTGATTGGAATGGATTAAGGGAAGAATGGATGGCAGGAAGTTGAGGCAGTGGCTATAGACAACTTTTCAGGATATTTTTTGTAGTGAAGTGGAGGAGAGGGTTGTGAGGCATGAAGTCAAAGGAGGGATTTTTTTTTTTTTTTAAGAGACAGGGTCTCACTCTGTCACCAGGCAGGAATGCAGTGGCACAATCATAGCTCACTGCAGCCTTGAACTCCTGGGCTCAAGCAATCCTTCTGCCTCAACCTCCCGAATAGCTGGCACTAAAGGTGTGTGCCTCCATGCCCAGCTAATTTCTTTAAAACATTTTTGTAGGCATGCAATCTTACTAGATTGCCCAGATTGGTCTCAAACTCCTGGCCTCAAGCAATCTTCCTGCCTTGGTCTCCCAAAGTGTTGGGATTGGAGGTGCAAGCCACCATGTCCGGACACGTTTTAAACAACTGCCATTATAATCATGCTCGTATGCTAGTGGGAATTATTCAGTAGAGAGAGGACTTGATGGTATGGGAAAGAAAGAGATTTATTTCCGATTCTAAATGCTGGAAAAAACAAGAGGCTGAGATTCAGATTGCTAGTGGAGGATCTGATCTTTGATTGAAGCCAGGCAACCTCTCTCAGGGTGCAAGAAAGAAGGCCTAGAATATCGCTACAGTCTGGTCATTTCATGATGGACAGACAAGAGATTTGATGGATCACTTCGATTTTCTCAGCTACTTACTCAGCTGAAAATAGCGGAAAAGAGAGGATGAATGGTGTGGAAGGTTTGAGAAGAAAGCAGAGCATGCCTCTCTGGGAGTGGGAAACAAACATATCAGGACAATGCAATGAGATTGTGGAGCAGGTCTGAAGGCTCAGATTTGAGATTTGTGATTGGTTGTGTGATTCATCCAGCAATATCAGCCACTCAGGTGCAGGTGCAGAGCAGATACAGAGTCAAGAATCCTTGTAAGTGGCACATTGAAATGACACATACAGAACTATGGTGCGTGAAGAGACACGGAAGGACATAAGGGAAGATGTAAAGAGCTGGTAGGGTCAGTGGATTGGAAGCTTGATGCTGAGAAGAACACTTAAGCAAAGGCATTATGAAAAAAGGACCAGAACCTTTATAGGAGTGGTCAGCAGGAAAGATTATTGAAAATGAGGTTTTCATGGCTGGGCACGGTGGCTCATGCCTATAATCCCAGCACTTTGAGAGGCCGAGGGAGGTGGTTCACCTGAGGTCAGGAGTTTAAGACCAGCCTGGCCAACATGGTAAAACCTCATCTTTACTAAAAATACAAAAATTAGCTGGGGGCGGTGGGGGGCACCTGTAATCCTAGGTACTTGATAGGCTGAGACAGGAGAATTGCTTGAGCCTAGGAGACAGAGGTTGCAGTGAGCCAAGATCACACCACTGCATTCCAGCTTGGATGACAGAGCGAGATTCTGTTTCAAAAAAAAAAAGAAAAAAGAAAATGAAAATGAGGCTTTTGGAAGTTGATGACAAATTAGCTGAAGACATACCGTAGACAATCTCCTAAGTGGAAGGGAGAGGGAGTAAGGGATCCAACAAGGAATAAACCATGGCTCATGCCAGAAGAGTTTATAATCAATTAAGGGATAAAATATGTACAAAGCAGCTTTATAACATGACAGCATACAAAGGTCCATCTATCTAACTGGGTCATGAGAGGCTTGAAGGCAGAAATTATGTTCTGGTTCATTTATGTCATACTTAGCATCTGCAGGAATTGTGTGTGTTGTAATTCATTTATATGGTACCCAGCATCTAACAGATGCTATGAATATGTGCTCAGTAAATATTGACTGATAGTATTGTTAGTATCTTTGAATAGTGAAGGTATGAGCATGATAAGCCAAAAATAATAACGATGACAGTAAGTGCTTATGCTGGTTTGGGCTGCTATAACAACATATCTTAGATCAGGTCATTTATAAACTACATAAATATATTGCTCACAGTTCTAGAGACTGGCAAGTCTAAGATCAAGGCACCAATGGGTGTCTGGTGACAGCCTGTTCCTGGTAGATAGTGCTTTCTACATGTCCTCATGAGGCAGAAGGGGCTAATGAGCTCCCTCAAGCCTCTAATTCCATTGATGAGAACAGAGCCCTCATGACCTGATCACCTTCCAAAGACCTTACCTCTTAATACTATTGCAGTGGAGAATAGATTTTTAGCATATGAATTTTGGAGGAACATAAACATTCAGACCATAGCTATGCTGCTTTCCTTGTGCCAGACATTGTTCTAAGTACTTTATATGTATAATGACACATTTACATATAAAGGACACAAAATCCTATGAGGTAGGTGCTATTAAATAGGAAATTAGGCAAAGAAAAGTTGAGTATGTTGGCCAAGTTCACACAGCTGGGAAGAGGCAGAACCAGGCTTTGAACCCAGTTAAAGTAACTCTAGTCTGCACTGTCCTAGCCGCCACCTCCATTTCCTGTTTAGAAAGAGTAATTAATTAGCCAGACTCTACTCAGAAGTCTATGGCTCAAAGCAAATGTTCTTATTTTGTGAAACAATGAAACAATGGGGAGACATTGTATTAGTCTGTTCTTACACTGCTAATAAAGATATACCCGATACTGGGTAATTTATAAAGAAAAAGAGGTTTAATGGACTCACCGTTCCACATGACTGGGGAGGTCTCACAATCATGGCGGAAAGTGGAGGAGCAAAGCCACATCTTACATCACAGCAGGCAAGAGTGGGTATACTGGGGAACTGCCCTTCACAAGAACAGCAAGGAAAAACCCACCCCTATGATTCAATTACTTCCCACTGGGTCCCTCTCATGACACATGGGAATTACAGGAGCAACAGTTCAAGATGAGATTTGGGTGGGGACACAGCCAAACCATATCAGACATCAAATAAAACTCACAGGGGCCTGGTGCAGTGGCTCATACCTGTAATCTCAGCATTTTGGGAAGCCGAGGCAGGTGGATCACCTGAGGTCTGGAGTTGGAGACTAACCTGGCCAACATGGTGAAACCCATCTCTACTAAAAATATAAAAATTAGCCTGGAGTGGTGGTGCATGCCTGTAGTCCCAGCTACTTGGGAGACTGAGGCAGAATTGCTTGAACTCAGGAGGCAGAGGTTGCAGTGAGCCGAGATCACGCCACTGTACTCCAGCCTGGGCAACAAAGTGAGACTCTGTCTCAAAAAACAAAAACAAAAACAAAACAAAACAAAGAAAATTCATAGGGAAGATTCCTGAAGTGTTACGGTCTTTTCTGTTTATATAGTCATTTCAGGTAATCATTCATTCATTAGTAAGGAGAGACCAGTGGGGCTTGAGTTCTAGACTCTGTTAACAAACTCATCACCTATTCTGGCATTATCAGGGGACAGGAAGCAGGTGCACCATAATGGGTGACATACACATTGAACCCAAACGAGTCTGTGTTGTATCTGAGTTCTACTGCTGCTAGCTGTGTGACTCTGGACAAGTTACTTGACCTTTCTATGCCTCAGTTCTCTCATTTTTAGAATGACAATAATTATACTATCTACGTAATAGGTTTTTCATGATAATTAAATGTGGTAATTCATGTAAATCACCTAGTACAGGACCTAAAACATAGTAAATGCCCTAAATGTTACCCTTCTACATCAACTCCTCAGCATTTCCTTGATTTCCTGTTCAAACTCCTTCACATGGCATGGAAAGTCCTTCCTTAACTCCTGGACTGACCCCAGCTTACCTCATCTTTCCCTCCATTTGCTCTGTAAATCTGATATGCAATCATAATTGTTTTGTTTATCATTTCTTATCTGAACTTTTTATTCTGGAAGTAACTCCCAAGATTCGTGATGTAATCAAAATGCAATCTGATTTTATTACTCACTATCCCTGTAAGTTTTTATTCAGAAGCAGTAATTTTTTTTTCTGCCTTCCAAAGGAAACTTGGACAGATACCAAGAATTCTTAATTAGTGGGCAGTCCTACTCACTTTAAGTAAAAAATCAGTCTTGCTTTGGTAATTAGAAATGTGTCTAGTCAAGATATTAATTAAATGGCTCAATCTCCATTCAAAAAGTGAGAGCTCTCTGCACCTGCAAGGGCCTGTGGTCAACTTATGCTCTCTCTCCCCTCTTACATCCTCCCTAGGCGCCAGCAGCTGCATCACACCCCACCTGGGCAGAAGCTGGCTGAGGCAGTGCAGGTTGCTGATGGCCTTCGAGTTGTTGGCATCTGGCAGGTGCCTAAATATGATTCTTTCTCTTCTGGGTGCACATTTTTTTAATAGCAGTTTATTAAAAAGAATATATGGATATACAGCAGCAAGTGACATAACTGATAAAAGAGAACCCACATATCACTGATTTTCCTATTACTCCATGAAACTACTCCATGCAGTGATTTAGAAGGGACCCTGGTTTGCAGGGTGCACAGGTTGCTTCACATTATAGAATATATAACACATAGGAGTAGTAACTTCATAGAATCTGAGCAACTGGTGCCACTGCTACTGATAACTGGTAGAAGCTAGCTGGCTTTTTATAACTGATCAACTATTGTGAGGAGCTGTTGACTCTCCATGGGTTAAGATTTTTTTTTCTTTTTTTTTTGTGAGACTGGGTCTGGCTTTGTTATCCAAGCTGGAATGCAGTGGCGTGATCTCGGCTGACTGCAACCTCAGCACTTTGGGAGGCCAAGATGGGTGGATCACTTGGAGGTCCGGAGTTTGAGACCAGCCTGGATAACATGGTGAAACCCCATCTCTACTAAAAATACAAAAATTAGCCGGGCATGGTTGTGGGCACCTGTAATCCCAGCTACTTGGGAGGCTGATGCAGGAGAATCGCTGGAACCCAGGAGGTGGAGATTGTGGTGAGCCAAGATTGTGCCACTGCACTCTAGTCTGGATGAAAGAGGAGGACTCCACCTCAAAAAAAAAAGTAAATTAACATTATAATAGCATTAAAAACAACAACAATAACACCAGGTATGGAGGAATTCATGTAATAAGAGATATGTAAGACCTCTGTGTGGAAACTAAAACCCTCAGCAGGATCTTGGGAAACTTAACAAGCTGATTCCAAAATTGATATGGAAATGCAAAAAGCCAAGATCCTCTTGAAAACGAAACAAAACAAAGAAAATCAAGTGGGAAGACAAGTTTTACCACATACTGACTTCTTATTTAGTTATAATAATTGGAAGAGTTTAGTGTCAAGGTTAAACAAAGAGACCGTGGGATAGAATAGAAAGTTCAGAAACAGATCTATTCAGATATGCACAATCAATTCCTGACAGAGATGACGCTGTGGAGCACAGAAAAAACAGGTTTAAAACAAGTATTACACATAAAAAATATTAAATTTAAACTAAAAACTTATCTTCCTCAAAAGACATCATTTTGAGAGTAAAAAGGGAATCTACATAACAGAACATTTTGCATGACATATAATTGACAAAGGACTTGCATTCGTAATATACAAAAATTAAAAAGGAAAACCACAAGCAAAAGACAACCTAAGGAAAAATTGGGTAAAAGACTTCGAGCAATTCATCAAAAAGGAAATCTAAAAAGGCCCCCAAAATATGAAAAAGTACTCAGCCATATTGGCAATTAGGGAAATGCAAGTTAAAAACCCTGATAGAATGGTTAAAATGAAAAGGTCTGACAATACCAATTACAGGCTGGGAGATACAGCAACAGGAAATAGATGGCTGTTAGGCAAGTAAGGTGCTGCAATCACCTTGGGAAACAGTTTGGAGTTACCTAAGAAAGTTGAAGATATGTAGCCCTGTGGCGCAGCAATTCAAGAGAAATGTGTACACATGGTCACCAGGAAGGCAATTGCAAAAATGTTGACAGCAGCATGATTCAGATTGGAAAAGTTTCCAAACTGAAAATTTAATGTTCATAAATTCAACATTCATAAGTAGTAGGATGATTAAATCCTATGCTATTCATAGATAGAATTCTATGCTGCAATAAAAATGAAATAACTTTAGCCTCATAAGAACGTAATTGAATCTCACGATGTTAAGCAGAAAAAGCTAGTCACAAAAGAATATCTAGGCTGGGCATGGTGGCTCACGCCTGTAATCTTAGCACTTTGGGAGGCGGAGGTGGATGGGTCATTTGAGGCCAAGACAAGCCTGGCCAACATGGTGAAACCCTGTCTCTACTAAAAATATAAAAAATTAGCTGGGCATGGTGGTGCATGCCTGTAATCCCAGCCACTCAGGAGGCTGATGCAGGAGAATCGTGTGAACCCCGTAGGCGGAGGTTGCAGTGAGCTGAGATCATGCCACTGCACTCCAGCCTAGGTGGCAGAGAGAGACTCTGTCTCAAAAAAAAAAAAAAAAAAAGAATATCTAATATTTGATTACTTGATGCAATTTATATAGCATTCAAGAACTAAACTACAGTTTTTAGGAATTCATGGGTGGTCAAAGAAAGAAAAGAAAGTGACTACATTAAAGTCAGGAAAGTGGTTACCTTTGGGGTTAGTGAGACAGCTGTGAATGAAAGGGCATGTGAGGGTCTTCTGGGAAAAGCTTATATTTCTGGATAGCGGTTAAGTGGTTATATTTCATACCAGTATGTGGAGCTGTACAATTGTGTTTTTATTCATTATTATCAGTTACAATTGTGTTTTTATTCATTATTATTAGTTATCTCCTTATCTTCATATCAGCATATTATACTTAGGGATGAGTGACAAGCAAATTATAAGGATTGAATGCCTTGGGACCCTTAACTGTAAATAATAGAAAACACAACCCAAACTGGCTTAAGCCAAAAAAGTTAATCTATTGGGTAATATAATTAAAGAGTGAGGAGGTGAGCATGCTCGCTTGAGATAAGGCTTAGAGCTCATACATTGTGACCAGGTCCTGGTTTCTTTTTATGTTTCAGGTTCTCTTTCCTGTGTTGGCTAAATCTTCAATTGGTTCTTCTCTTTTGTATCCCAGATAGCTACCAGTAAATCCCTGGGATTATAGGTTTCCTTTTTTAAGTCTAGCAGGAAAGAGAAACTTTGCTCTTCCCATAGTTCAACCAAAACCTCTGAGGTTTAATCTTAGTCCTGATTGGCCTAATGTGGCTCACGGGTCCTTCCCTGGACTAAGCACTAAGGGAGAAAGGATAAACTGGTGGATCCCATTCTGAGTTAAGGGCCAATAGATCACTTGTTTATTCAAGGTTCAGGGTAGTATTAGAAAGAAGAAAAGGAGAAGAAGAATAGTGAGGAGGTAGCTAAAAAATGTCTGCAACAATCAATGACCATTTTATTTAGTTGAATATCATCACACATAAACAGCAACACACAGTTTTGCCCTACTCCCTATCTCAGGCTTAATCAGAACAAAAGCAAAGAAAGTAGCTAGTTAGAACAGAGGTACCAGTTATCCTGAAATCTGAAAACAACAGCAAAAATACATTTTTTTTTCCTGCTGTTAGTGATTCTAAACAGTCGCAAGCGCTCAGATTGATTAAAAGCAAAGCTGCTTGTCAGATTGGATCTTCTTAAGAGATATTTTGAGGTGAAATGAGAAAATCTGAGTATTGACTGGGCAGTAGAGGATTTAGAGAACTATACTCCATTTTCTTAGGTGCGGTAATGGTAACTGGTAATATTTTTAGGAGTGGCAGATTGGAGTATTTAGGGGTGAAGGGTGTTGATGTTGGTAGCTCTCTAAAATAGCTTAGCAAAAGACACACACACATAGATAAAGCAAACATGCAAAAATTACCAATTGTTGAATCTAGATGGTATGCATATGGGTGGTCATTAGAATATTCTTTTAATTCTATGTTTGAAACTCTTAAAAACAAAATGTTGGGGAAATAAAAAATGTTTTCAGAAAAATCTGAAAATTCCAAACAAAATGGCTGACTTGTTTCTATGCTTTCTCCTCCTATAGTCTCAGGTATTAGTTCCATACTAGGGAGAAAGAAATACATTTATTATGTTAAAACAATATAAGTTCTATTGCTATTTTCAATTATCCACACAAAGTGTTTATTCAGCACCAGCTATGTGTATGAATTACTTAGTGTTAACATAAAGTTACAACTTCATCTTTATCTGCCTATTAGAGAATAAAAGTTGACAACTAAATACTTCAGGCAGAAGCAGGGGAACTAGGCCAGGTGCTGTGGCTCTTGCCTATAATCCCAGCACTTTGGGAGGCCAAGGTGGGTTGATCACTTGAGCCCAGATCAGCCTGGGCAGCATGGCAAGACTTTGTCTCAACACAAAAATTAGCTGATGTGGTGGCGTGTGCCTGTAGTTCTAGCTACTCAGGAAGCTGAGGTGGGAAGACTGCTTGACCCTGTCTCCAAAAAAAAAAAAAAAAAAGCAGTAGGGGGAGCTATTGAGGGCTTTGTACCAGAAATATTGGCATACAACATTTATTTTTCACAGCAACCCTTTGAAGTAGATATTATCACTATCTCTATTTTACAGACAATAAATGGAGGTGTTCTTAAGTTATGTACACTTGGCACAAGGTCCCACAGCTAACAGATAGGAGGCATCTGAATCGAAGAGTAAATCTCTCCTCATATACTGCTGGTGGGAATGTAAAATGGTACAGCCGCTTTGGAAAACCATTTAGCAGTTCCTCAAAAAGTGAAACCATAGAGTCACAATATGACCCAGCAATTCTACCAAGACAAATGAAAATGTGTCCACACAACAATTTGCACATTAATGTTCATAGCAGCACTATTCATAAATGCCAAAAAGTAGAAATAACTCAAGTGTCCACAACTGATGAATGAATAAACAAAACATGGTATGTCTATCTATACAATGGAATTTTATCTGGCAAGAAAAGAAAATTAAGTATCAATACATGCTACACATGCATGGACCTCAAAAATATTATGTTAAGTAAAATAAGCCACAAACAAAATGCTACATATTGTGTGATCCTCCTTATATGACGTGTCCAGAACACGCAAATCTGACAGAAAGATTACTGATTGTAGAACGATTAGTGATTGCTTAGGGCTGGGACGGGAAGGTAAGTAACTGCTAATGGATGTGGGGTTTTTTTTCCCCTAGAGGGAGGTTATGATGAAATGTTCTGAAATTGCCTGTGGTGATGGTTATACAACTCAGTGAATATACTAAAAACCACTGAGTTGTATGTTTTAAAATAGGTGGATTATATTATATGTCAATTAAGCTGCTTTATATATATATACATGAAAAAAAGAGTGACTCTCCCTTTACTGCATAATGTTGCCTAATAAAACTGTAGTTTTCCTCGTAGAGTTGACTCTCAAAATCAAACCATGAGGGTAGCCGGGTTGAATGAACTCTATATATTATCTAGACTCTGCTAATTAGGAAGTTGATTATTGAATTGGATATCTTTGAATATCCAGTTGCTTGAATTGGATAAAGAAAACTATAAAGTGCCCAGAAAACATTAGGAACAAAAAAGTGTGTGAATAAATGACATGAAAATTCTCCCTCATATTCCCAGTGTTGGCTATCCAAGCTACTTTGGATTTTGGCCCCATCATGTGAAATCTGTTATATGATTTTCTCTAGATATAGCAGACAGAGCATAATAAACTGGCCATCAATTGTCTGTGGATTTGCAACAACAGACTATTTCTGTGACTGTTAGCAATAGTTGGAATGAGTCTTTTGGAATGGCTAGAACTGTAACATATATGCACTCTTTTAAACTTTGTGCTGACTTCCTCCTCAATGTGGGATGCATTTAGATGGGAAGGAATAACCTTTAGAATCCTGAAAGGTCTGCCTTTAGGCAGTCATAAAACATACCATTTCTTTCCTTCTACCACCCTGGACTAGTTCCTTTTATGACCAAGAAGTGGCATTTAGACATTTCCTTACGTTAGTTCCAGGTACTTAATGACAAATTTAGCTCCTGGCTTCTTCTGATTCCGGTGGGTTTGGGTGCCTCTAGAAAATACTTCCTCTACACTTGATTGAGCTCTTTTATGTAAGCTGCCCTCTCTTCACCCGCCCCACCCCCACTTCTTTTTTCCTTTGTGTTTCTTTTTAGTTCTGTTTGATTACCTGCTTCTGGTAAGGTGGAGCTTTCCAAAACTGGATTAGCAGCACTATAATAGCAGTAACCCTTTCATTACCAGAGTAATTTTCTTTACTTGTTTTGAACTTCAGCATTTACAGGCAGCTGCTATTAAGTTAAAAGGTAAAAAGACATGTGATTTTTTCCTGCTTTTACAAGTCCAGAATGCTTATGGTGAGGGTTACAGAGCTTTAAAGCCATTTCCCTCAACTTTAAAAAAAAGGAAGGTAAGAGCTGAAGTAGGCTTCTCCTCTATTTAAAACACAAATCCAGCAACCAAACTTCCTTGCAAGGATCACATTTTCAAGATTCTGCCATTTATCCAAGAAGAATAAATAAATCAGTTTAGAATTTAGTGTTACATTCATTTTGACTTCTTTGTAATCTGTTTCTGGCCTTATGTCTTCTTGACTCAGTCAGTAGGAAAGTTGTTAAAACAGGGAGGGGACCAAGGGATAAGGTCTTACTATCTTGGTCTGCTTCCTATTCCAGTCATTATTCACTGGGGCCTCTGTAATTTTTTTTTTACTTATCAGCCCAGATAAACAGACTCATAAACTGCCTCCCTAGGATGTGACAGGCTTAATGATTATGGTGAACTAGTCTGAGGCACCTGGATGAAAGGTGGTTATAGTGAGTTATGTACACAATTCCCACACATTTTAAACACTTGATTCCTACAGAGCTATCAAACTAACAAAGGCAAGTTACTCTGAGTTTGCTTGACTGATACCTCCAGGGATTGCATTTTCTAAATACAGAGCTTGCTTTCACAATTTTAGCAAGATACAAGGGTATTCAGAATTGGGGGTTTGCCATTCAAAGAGCAGAGGCCAGAGACTTCAATTTTCAAGGAGGGTCCTCTACACAGATACTGAGATTACAGCACATTAATTTCTCTTGCACATGCAGAAGTTGAGGCTTCACAATGTCAGCATGACCCAGTATAGTTGCAAGAACTTACCCATCTGGCCCTTTCAACATCTAAGGCCAGGCTAGGTTCTCATAGCAACTGGCTCTCCAGGAACTAATGAGAGAAAGCAAGAAACAGTGGAGGGGTTTTGGTGGTGGTGGAAGACGGGGGAGATAGAAGTGGGGCTTGCGGAAGGTCGTGGTGAGGCAGAGTGGTAGACAAACACCAAATGAGAAGTCTTGCCAAGCCCAGGAGACTATCATTGTGTAAACACACAATATGCTTCAGGCTATGTATTGTAGAAAACAGTTCCTGCCCTAAAAGGTGTTGACATTTAAATTAGGGTAGGATTGTGCATCTGTGACACAGACTGGGACAGAGACAGAACAAATGGGTACATTAATCTGTTTGAACCTTAGGCCAAGCCAAGACAAACACACAAACACCATTTAATTTCATACTGCAGTAAAATTCTTTGGAGCAAACATTGGGATCAGAATTGTTACAGATGTTCAGTGAACAGTTCCAATGCATTCATTCTTCCATTCATTTACTCCATAGGCATTTGAGTGCTTGCACTCGAGGCTGGGCACCGCTGAGCCATACCAGACAGTCTAGTGCCGTCAGCGACGGGGTTAAAAGGAATTCTCGCATCAATGCTACTAAGAATGCACCAGGACAGGATCAGCCCTTCAAATCTCCCACGTGGTCCCTGCAGGTAGAGTGTGTGTGTCAGCGCGTGCGGCCCGTGGTGTTTGGAAGTGAGAGAGCACGTGTGTCAGAATGGCGCGTGTCACAGTGCGCGTACAGGTGTCGTCGTGGAACGCGTCTCCATAGCTGCCGGAGGGCTATGCCGGCTGGGCGAGGCTTATGTCTCCCGCTCACGCACCGGACGCAGCGTGGAAAGCACTCCGCGGGCGCGATTGTGAGTGAGAGCAGGCGCGCGCGGGAGGGGCGGGGGAGAGGCGCGCCGCGCTGGCTGGGAAGCGCGCAGGCGCAGTGTGGAAGCCCGGCCGCGGCCGCCGCAGAGCGCCGGGGGCGGGAGGAGCGAACGCAGGAGGCTATGGCCGCCGCCGCCGCTGGCTGCTGAGGGGCTCGGCCCGCGAGCGCCTGCTGCCGCGGACGATGGTGACCGTACGGGCCGGGCCGCTGCCGCCGCCGCTGCCTCCGCCTCCCCAGACGCAGCATCAGAGGCCCGGCGCAGAAGAGCCGCCGCTGTGAGCCGCGCTGTCCCGGCCCCCGCTGCCGCCGCCCGAGGAGAACGGGAGGGCGGGCGAGAGAGCCGGGGAGTTGCGGAGCCCGCCCGCTGGCAGCGCCGTCCGCCAGGGAGGGAGGCCGCAGCCTGAGGTGACCGCGCCGCCCGCCTGGCCCCTTCCTATCCCCGCGCCCCACGGCCGCTTCCCACGGCTTCCCTCCCCTCCCCCATCGCGTCGCCGACTCCTTCCTCTTCTTCCTCTTCGCCCCTTTCCCTTTATCTCGCTTCACCTCCCTCTTCTCCCTAGCTTCGAAGGAGTCCACAGCCCCTCTTGACCCGCAGCACCTCTCCCTCCCATCCTCCAGCCCCTCTCGCAGTCCTGGCCTTTCTCCGACCCTGCGCTCCCCTCCCGGGCCCCACGCAAAGCCCCCTCTACTGTAGCGCTCGGGCCTCGGCCGCCGCCTCCTCGGCCTCCCATCCCTTCCTCTCTCCGGGGCCTGGAGCGGTCCCTTACATTCCTAAGATGCCCTTCCTCTGGGCTCTCCCCCTTTGCTTCTCCAGCATCCCATTTCAAGGCCTTTTTCAAGACCCTTCTAGAGCGGCCCCTTTCCAGATCCCTTTTTCGTTTCCATTTCCAACTTTGCCTCTTTTGCGTCTTTGTTCACTTTGCTTCCAAGCTCCCCTCCCTCTTTTCTTTCGCCTTACCCTTCTTTAATCTACGCAGCCCCAAACTCAGTCTCCCCTCTTTCAGGTGGTGTGAGGTTGTTTGGGGGTGCGGAACAGCCTGCCAGTCCATTATTCGAGGGGGGACCCATTGCTCTGCATCCCGTCCGCCTGCCCCTTTTTATAGTAAGAGGGCTCCTCGTCCCTTCCTTTTTGTCCCCGTGGTTTCCTCTCACGCTTGCCATTCCTTACGTCCTCTCCCTCCAGTTCTGCTTTACCCACCCAAGGACTCCCAGACCCATGCACCCCCGTTCTGGAATGAATTCCTTTTCTGTTCGGGGATGCTGAACTTCGCCCGCGTTTTTCTTCGCAAGCCTTTTGGTACGTGGCGTGGCGCGGCGCGACAGAGCCAGCACCCTTGGCGAGATAGGAGGGGAGCTCCCGAGCCTCTTTCCTGGCAGAGTTTTTGCTGAACGTAATCTCTTAGCCCCGCGGCGGCGGCTGGGTTGCTGCTGCTACTGCTGCTGCGCTGCCTGCTTGCCGCGAGCTGGGTTGGGGTTACTATAGTTCAAACGCATCTGAGATCAGCCGGCCTGATGGGAGGAGGTGCGGGGAGAGAGGAAGGGGCCTGTGCAGTGAGCAGGCGTCAAAGATTAATGGATGGCTTTGCATCGCAGTCTGCAGTAAACAGGAAACTAGTCTGAAAGGGAAGGAGAGGACTGTGTGTCTTTTTATTTTTTAAAATACGGAGTGTGCAGTTTTACTGAATCTTGAATCATGCCCAAAAAGATGAGCTGTCGGTGCTGCAGTCGTGACCCAAGCTGAGCACCCGATGGCAGAAGTAGTTGTTTTCTTTCCTCTCTCTGCTCCTTAAGTTGAAAGATGGCCTTTGTATTCAGAGTGGACTCCCTGTCTTTGCGGTTTTGGAGATGACAAGAAACCACAGAATTGCTAGTAGTTTATGTGGAGATCAGGTACATACAAAGTTAGCTAGCAACGAGTGGGAGTGGGGAGGACCAGCTATATTTAAAACATGTGCCATTGCTTATGTAAGACGTGCGTTCTCTTTCCTGGTATCTCAGTTCTGGGCTTTTACTTAGGATTTTAGGCTCTAGTTTTGTGCTCTTAACATTTTCAAGGCTTACCATCCTAACAGATGGACAGCCCGAAAATTTGCTTTTCTTAAAATCAGTTTCACTTCATGGTAGAATTTTTTTTTTTAACTGGCTGGGAGAAAGAAAGATTAATGGTGAATCATGATTTTTGTTTTTCTTTTTTAGGTGGAAGGTATAGAAGTAGTGTACTGAATAATTTTAAATTGGGTCACTTATCATTCTTGTTTTTTCTTTGTCTTTAAAAAAAAGTTTAGGAGATGTGGATACTTTTTTTTGGGTAAAATCACATTTTTCATTTCTCTTATTTCACGTGAGTCTTCAGCAGAGATTAGCTGTGACTTTAAAAAAACCTACATTTTTCATATTCAGGACGATTTGTTTGGTTTCTTCATATTCAAAACTAAAATGCCATATTTTCAGGAAAGTGTAGAATGAAGCCCCCTGTGTTTTATAACCTACAAATCTGAATGGTAAACTGTGCAACATTATACTTCTACAAAAGACATTACTGTTTTTCTAAGTACTGATTGCTGCTTTCAAGCCTGAGAAAGTCATTTAATGAAATCGTTGTGGTCTCCTTTTTGGTTATCATTTGTTGAACCTCTCGTGTGGATTTTGGAAAGAAATGTCTTTTTTTCTTTTTGGTTTGTTTCGAGCTGTTTTACTGTATAAAAAAATCTTTTAAGTTTGAGTCACCTTTAGTTTATGTTACCTGCAGAGACATCAGGTTGGAGTATTACTTTCCCAGTTCCTTTCAGAGTTCAGGGAGGAAGTTTTAAGATCTTGCATCGAAGGTAAACAGTGTAGGAACTTTATATATTTGGCTTTGGGTGTGTTAAACCTTTCGTTTTCTCTGCTTTCAGCTCTCCTGCTTATTTTCTAGGATTATTTGGTATTATTTTGTTTTTAAGAGAATTTTGAGCTCTTCTTCTTCTTTAGAGTATGCTCATTAGCCCTGTCTGA
Organism: Cacajao melanocephalus; assembly: GCA_963573385.1. NCBI lineage: Eukaryota > Metazoa > Chordata > Mammalia > Primates > Pitheciidae > Cacajao > Cacajao melanocephalus. The sequence continues at coordinate 42,626 of CAUYLG010040788.1, forward strand.
CAATAAATCTGGAACAAGATAAATGAGGTAACATTATAAAGATATTCTCTAGCTCAGGATAGAAGGCTCCATTTTACTTCGTGTGTGTATAATAGAGTGATTTGGCAGGTGTGAGTAATCGCAAGTACCTGCAAAGAAGATGAATATTTTAAAGTTTTGTTTTGATGGTTTAATGTGTGGTGCTAAAGTGTAGTATACAGTACCTGTTTGTGATAGTAACTATCATGTGGACTTTTACTTTAGAAAGGTTCAAAGTTTTTAGAAAGGTTCAAAGGTTTTGAAAATTTTTTCTCTTTGATTTTCTATGTATTAAATGTTTCCTCAGTGCCCTCACACATGGCTAGCTTGCCACTGACTTGCTAAAATATCACTCACGTGTTAAAAAAAAAAATTTAGTAAGCAACAGATTCATTATTAAATGGGCACACTTAATTCTATCCCAAAGTCCTTCTTAAAAACATTTCAGTCTTGAGTTGACTGTGTAGTAGAGTTGGGGATCTTTCTTGGATATTGTTCTGTATTGACAGCTTTCGGGACCCAGTATTTTTTTTTTTTTTTTTTTTTTGTAGAAATGGAAATATGTCCTGTTTGCTGTTTCTTATTATATTTGTTAGGCAGGAGTGGTGGGTGGAAGTTGAGGGAACATATACCATTCTGCTAAGGGACTTTTGTAATAGAGATGATCCTCTGTGCGGATTAGGAAGGTTTTTTTCCCTAGTGGATCTTGATTTTAAAGCAGGATTAGTTACTTGTTTAGCTCAAATTTTCTTCTTTACCCGTGTAGGAGCCACAGTAAATGGTGAACATGGGTACATTTTAAAATAGCAAAACATTGAAACAGGAGGAAGGTTCCAAATCAAATGAAATAAATATGGGCTACAAGTATTAACTCAGTAATAGCTCCTCCTCCCTGCCTTGTTACTTGTAAAAACAGAGGTAGTGATTTATATTGGATTCCAGAATATGGAAAAATAGTTACTTTTCCTTTATAGTATAAAGACTGTCAGTAATACTGTCATCTCAGTACATGGTGATTTTCACAGTGGCTGGTGGTTTGTAAGAAAATCTATTCGTAATTCTTTGAAGTAAATTCCTAAGAGGGTATTGAATTAATCAGTTTGCTCACCAAAGTAAGTATTTATTTCCTGTGTAATTCCCAAAGTTATCTAGATGGCTTATGCACGTAAAAAACGCATTAAACTTTTTACTAACAATTTCTGTGAATATTTTTTTCCTGGGATTAAAAAAATAATAATATTATGGGCTTTGAGAAATTCAGTTTAGATTCCTCAGTGGTGTGGTTTGCAATAAATGTGAAAGGTTAGAGATTTTATTTGTCAATGCATTTTCCCCCCTTAGGACATGATATTTCGTTTTGATTTTTACAGTATTATTTTTTCTTCTGTAGGAAAATTATCAAAATGATCTTGTTCATGTGAAATAATCAGAATTGCAATACTTATCTATAAAAATGTTAAGTCTATATTATTCGTAGGCTATATGTATAAAACATTTGGGCTATGGGAATGGTTGATATATGATCATTGAAAAGCTTTTATTAACGGTTTGCCAAGTTGAATTGCCTTTAGCTTTTAACTGTCTGAACTAGGAAGCTATGAAAATTGGAGGGTAAGATGGAAATACTGACAAATATTTAACCATAGCATAGCAATCTGTCACTATAATTTTCTGCAGAAATAAATGTTTTCGTTTGTCCTGTAATGTCTGAAATTACTGCCAAAGCTGGAAATGTGTTTAGCTTTCTCAGCAAAATTCTTAAAAGGATATTGTCAGAGCCAACAATCCAGAATTATCTTTACTCTTTAAATTGTTCTTTATCCACTTTTGTTTGCCCTATTTTGTTTGTTTTTTTTTTTTTTGAGACTGAATCTTGCCCTGTTGCCCAGGCTGGAGTGCAGTGGCGCAATCTTGGCTCACTGCAACCTCCGCCTATGAGTTCAAGCGATTCTTCTGCCTCAGCCTCCCTAATAGCTGGGACTTCAGGTGTGTGCCACCACACCCAGCTAATTTTTGTATTTTTAATACAGATGAGGTTTCACTATATTGGCCAGGCTGGTCTCGAACTCCTGACCTTGTGATCTGTCTGCCTTGGCCTCTGAAGTGCTGGGATTACAGGCATGAGTCACAGTATCCGGCCTTGTTTGCCCTGTTTTATAATTTTTTTGGATTAATTTCAAGCTCATATAAAGCAGCATGGCAATTGAATTGTTTATTTATTTATTTATTTATTTAAGATGGAATCTTGCTCTGTTGCCAGGCTGCAGTGCAGTGGCGTGATCTCGGCTCACTGCAACCTCCGCCTCCTGGGTTCAAGCAATTCTCCTGCCTCAGCCTCCTGAGTAGCTGGGACTACAGGCGCGCGCCACCACGCCCAGCTAATTTTTGTATTTTTAGTGGAGACAGGGTTTCGCCATGTTGGCCGGGCTGGTCTCGAACTCCTGACCTCAAGTTCCACCGGCCTCCGGCCTCCCAAAGTGTTGAGATTACAGGCGTGAGCCACTACACCCGGCCTGAATTTTTCCTTTAAATAGTAAACGGTCCTGATAACTAACTGCCTTTTATTTCTTCCTTCCGGGTTCCCACCCCCCACTACTTATCAAGGTCTATGCAGAGACAGGGGCTGCAGACTCAATGCCTGGCTTCTTCCATGTGCCTGCTTATCTGTGTATCAAGGGAAGAATTTGATGAGCATTTGATGAACACTTCAAAGGCAGATTATGGGAATTTTAGGCCATGTTTAATTTTAAAGATTCAAGGAAATGATATTGTAAATAGTAATGTTTTCCTCTACCTGTATCTAATGAATTCTCTGGATTGTAAATTTAGTACTTCAGTTTTGATTGTAAGTGAATAAGGAAAAGGATAGAGTACAAGATGCTGCAAACTAAGCGTGCAGTTATCAAGTTTGTATTGAATTGCTTAGGCTTTTTCAAGTGTAAATATTCAAAATTTGCTCTCTTACGAGCTACTTAAATCCCAATTTTATAGGAGTCAGTGAATTTTTCAAGTGAATTGTACACAAGTTACAGTAGTCTTATAGAGTATTTTGTTGCTAAGTTCCTAGATTTGGAGTTAGTGGCCTTTTAAAAAATGAGTTTTGAGGCCTGAACATTGAATCAGAATTATAAGATTGGGCAGACCTGAATGGGCCAATGTGAAACCACTATACAGAGGTTATTTCATGAATATAATCTAAAAATAGATGTGGCTGAGAAGTAGTATTACCCATTCTCACATAGTTTTGTATAGTATGTGACAACCCATTACATTCATAAAAGGATATCTAAAAGCTATTTGTATTGACTTTTTATTTTTATGTATTTTTTCTTCTAAATTTTAGGTCTTCTCCAAGAAAAAAACAAAACAAAACATGGCTGCAAAGGAGAAACTGGAGGCAGTGTTAAACGTGGCCCTGAGGGTGCCAAGCATCATGCTGTTGGATGTCCTGTACAGATGGGATGTCAGCTCCTTTTTCCAGCAGATCCAAAGAAGTAGCCTCAGTAATAACCCTCTTTTCCAGTATAAGTATTTGGCTCTTAATATGCATTATGTAGGTGAGTGTTTATTTCACATTTTCTAATTTTATAGTGAGCATTCTGATTTATGTCTTTGTATATTTTTGAATTTGGGTAAAATAAAGTTCATTTTCATTAAGATAATAGTGATATAATTATTGATGACTGTTTATGAATCTTGTTGATAGTTTTGTCTTACCATTGCACATGAATTATTAAGGCTAGAATAAAGTAGAGAGTATTGGATTTATTTTACTGAATAAAACTGGAAGGCAGAAGAAAACGTTTTAGATTTTAGTATGATGAAATATAAACAATGATAAATACATTTACAGACATTTGGCCCCTTGTAATTTGTCTTTGTTTTGGGATTTAGTAGTAATTCAGAAAGTAAGCTTTTTTAAAATGCAACATTCTTTATTGTTCCCTGAGACAAACTAAAACATTAACATCAGCTGAAGATAAAGTGTTCAGCTAAATGAAATGTGGGAAATGATACTATAATTTGTTTCATTGAAAAAAAAAATCCTCCTGGAACTATAATCTTTTTTTTTTTTTTTTTTTGCTTGAATCCCCTTTCAAGAAAAATGTAACTATCATTAATACGCTATGGGGTTAGTGGTAAAAATAATGATGAAAGATTAAAGAAATTAAAGTCAAGAAATACAAGCACGAAACATAAAATTTATCTAGAATGAAAGTCATAATCCTTTTTAGGTTAAGTTCTGGTTTATTTGTAATATATATAGCAATATATTTTATTAATGTTGTGATTGCAGAGTTCCAGACATGGTTTGAATGGCACTATATTGGTTTTGCTAATATTATAGTTGCCTGTCACAAAGTATATCTTCTATAAAGTCAGGAAGAGTTGTCCTGTCTCTCTGAGATTTACTTTTATCTATAAAAGGACTTTCTGGGTTCTAAAACTTAGCCCTGAGAATCCTTACATCCCTGAGAGAGTACCAGGTAAGCCGTTGTGGAAAGAAGTATGATGTAGTAGAAGACAGTGCAATAGAAACAAAACATTTTGGTTCAATAAACTCATGTGTTATGGATGGCATTACCTTGGGAAAGGCTCTGAAATGAGAACTTTCCTCTATATTGCAAAACACTATAATTCTCAGCCTTTTATTAAAGGCTTTGTCTGTTAGCCAGTTTATGGAAAGTAATCCCAGTTAGTTGTAGAACAATTGGGTACTTGGCTTAGATTTTTAGCTTAATCAGCAAAGTCATACATAACTGTGGTTTTAAAATGTGCTTATATATTATTTCTGAATAGGTTGAAATATTTATTATAAAAACAGCTGCCTGATAACCAGAAATATTAATTTTAGAAATTGAATGTGTTCTAATACAATTGAAGTTCATATTCTGGCTTATAATTTTGGAAACTCAACTGAGCCCTCTTAAATACATTTACTCCATGCCAAAGTAGAGTAAGCTCAGTGGTTGCATGAACAGATATTTTCAGCTTGAACAATTTTTTGGTTGGAGTTAACCTTTGTCAAAGTATTACATAGTGTTTATGTAATGCTCTTGTTTACAGAATTTTACCCTCAAATATAAATCAAATTTCACCTTAATAAAATAGGTAATATATTTATGTTCAGAAATCAAAAAACATTAAGAAGTATTTAAAGTATCTCCCTCCCATCTCTGTTATTCATTCACTGAGTTCTTACTCTGAATACCAAGTAGCTTTTACTTCCTTCTGTATGATTCTTGAGATATTTTTATGTATACATAAGTAAATATAAAATGTATATATTTTCCCCCTTTTTATACAGATGTTACCATGGTATGCATGTCTCTGAACCATGTTTTTTGTTTGTTTGTTGATGTATTATGGAACCATAATTACTGTATTTAGATATTTATGAAATAGAGTCTTGTACTCTTTTTTTATAATGATAGTCCGCCAGATCTTGAGACTCTAAATAAATGTTGAGGGCTCATTTCTTCTCTTCCCAATTGCATTTTACGTTGACATGGTATCCTCATATGGACCTACCATAATTTATGGAACTACTTACTCCATTGGTGGACCTTTTAGATAGCCTGCCTTCTGCTATTTTGTACAGTGTTGTGCCAAATAACTTTGTATAGCTGTAATTTCAACAAGTACAAATATAATCTTGGGCTAAGTTACAAGAAGTGAAGTTCCTGGGTTAGAGAGTATGTATAGTCATTCCTCAGTATATGCTGGAGATTGGTTCCAAGATGCCCACACGTACCAAAATCTGCGCATACTCAGGTCTCTCAGTTGACCCTGTAGAACTGTGTATGCAGAAGTTTGGCCCTCTGTATGTGTGGGTTTTGCATGTTGTAAATACTGTATTTTCCATAAGAGTTTGGTTGAAAAAAATCCACATGTAAGTGGACTCTCACAGTTCAAACCTATGTTGTTAGGGTTAACTTATGTATATTTGAAGTGTTGACATATATTACTTTCCATAGGGTTTTACTATTTTGTAACTCCAAAAACGGTGGTTGAGAGTTCCTACAATCCTATATTCTTATCAAAACAGCCTGTTAGCACACATATTTTGGCTAGTCCAATAGGTGGAAAAATTGATTTTTTGAACTCAACTTAGTTTTAGTTTGTATTTCTATTATGAATGAATTGAACTTACACATATTTAAGAAAAAATCTGTATTTTATTTTTTGAGAGTGTCGGTTTATATCCCCTGCCCACTTTTCTGTGAAATTCTTTTTTTACCAATTTGTGGGAATTTGGTATATATTATGGAAATTAATCCTATGTGATAAGTTGAAAATAGTTTTTCCAGTTTCAACTCAGTGATTTTGCTTATGATTTTTTGACATTTAGAAGGTTTTTTTGTGATTGAATTTACCATTTTTTCCTTAAGCTTTAGTATTTTGAGTCAGTTAGAAAAGCCTTCTTTGGCTGGGTATGGTGGCTCATGCTTGTAATCCCAGCACTTTGGGAGGCCGAGGCGGGTTGATCACTTGGGGTCAGGCGTTCGAGACCAGCCTGGCCAACGTGGTGAAACTCCGTCTCTACTATCACTCCAGCTTGGGTGATAGAGCAAGAAAAAAAGCCTTCCTGATTTTTGAGTTTATAAAGAATTCTGTTGTGTTTTATCTTACTATTTTTGTGTTTTTATTTTTATATTTAAATCTTTGCTTCATTTATCTGTATGAATAGTGTGTTATAGGTATAATTTTATTTTTTATTTGTTTAGTCCATTTTTTTCTGACTATTATATACTGAATTCTCATGTATATTTTGTTTTATTTTTGGACTTCTCTTCCTTTAGTCTGTCTGCCTGTTTGTGAACTATTAACACACTGTCTTATTTGTTGAGGGTTTTGATTCTATTTTACTGTCTGATAGGGTTAGTCCCTTCAGTTTTATTTATTTCCTCCTCACACCTTTTTTTTATGGTTAGTTTTCTATGTGAATTTAAGAATTGTCTATTCTCAAAATTGTCTAGGTCTCGTTCCAAAAACAAAGCAACCCATTTGATTTTTTTATTGATATTGCATTATTAATTTTTAGGGTGGATGGGGAGCATGGGCTCTTGGCTGTGTTGCCCAGGCTGTCAGGGAACTCCTGGGCTCGTGATCCTCCTGCAGCACCCTCCTGAGTCGCTGTGACTATAAGTGTGCAGCACTGTCCCTGACTGCATTATTATTCAGTTTTTAAGTTAGGGTGAAGAGATAGCTTATGGATTCTAAGTCTTTTCTATGCAAGAACAGAGAAAGTCTTTCTATGTTTAAGATTTCGAGTACTGGAATGTTTTAAAGATTTTTCATTTATGTCTTAGACATTTATTGTTAAGTTTCTAGGTATTTTATCTTTTTTATTGCTACCGTACGTAGGAGTTTTTCCCCCTTTATATTTTCTAATTGTTTGTAATTAAGGAGCTTAAAAATTAAGGTAGGGAGCAATAAAGTTTGTATTTGTGGAATGTAATTGTGTCTTCAAACTTAGAAGCTTTCCAGGGTGGGTTCTGCTGAAAGAGAAGTGACTGTCCACTGTTTTTTGGAGTGTAGGATATAAAAAGAAGAATAGAAGTAATATTGGTAAGGCAGAGTAGGGCTTTTGTGAAGAGTCCTGAATACATACCATAGATAGTGTGCTTAATTCTATAGGTCATAGTGGGTCAGTGAGAATTTTAGAGCAGGTGAGCCGCATTTTAAGATTTATTAGGCAGTGTTTTATAGGATGCTGGATTGGGGAGGGGAGAAACTGGAGGTAAGAAGACCAGTTAGGATTTTAGGCAAGAGGTAGTGAGAGCCAGAATTGGCAAGGTAGAAATTAGAAAGGAAAAAATGGATATGAAAATCTTACTGAAACTACCATCACTAAAATCATTAGTGACTTAAAATGTAAAATTCAAGCCTCACTTATCTCCTCATTCTACAGACTTTTCTATGCTTATCGAGCTGTTTACCACTTCCTCTTTCTTGAAAGTGTTTTTTTTTCTCTGATTCTTCTAACTCTGACCATTTCTTCTGATTCTTTTGTTTTCTTTAGACTTCTTAAGTGTTGGTATTGCCCACAGTTTGTGTTTAATTTTAATCTTTTGTTGTTTGGGTGACCTCACATAGTTTTGGCTGCAAATCTCTGTCTCTACTTTATATTGCTGTTTGACCACTGTTGTCTGGAGTTGATGTTCTTTCTCTGTGATTCCATGGAACCAGTTCACATCTCTACCATAGTAATTATTATGCTGCATTCTAAGGGTCCATATGCTTATTTTCCCAACTGTTAATAGATTGTGAGCTCCTTTAAGGTAAGAAGGGGGTTATCTCAGTATTCCCAGCACTTCGCTGGTGCCTGATAATGAGTGAATTTTATATGTATGTATGTATGTATGTACATGACAGAGTCTCACTCGTTCCCAGGTTAGAGTGCTGTAGTGTGATTATGGCCCACTGCAGTCTCAGAGTCCTGGGCTCAAGTAACCCTTAGCCACTGGAGTAGCTGGGACTAAAGACATATATCAAGGTCTCATTTTGTTACCCAGACTGGTCTCAAACTCCTGGCCTAAGGTGATCCTTCTGCCCCAGCCTCCCACATTGCTAGAATTATGGATATTAGCCACTGTGCCCAGCCCTGAATGAATGGATTTTGAATTACTTGTTAGACATTTTCACCTAAATAGCCTGTAGACATTTCGACTTGTTGTCAGTCACCAAACTCATTACCTTTATCTCACCTCAGAACTCTTCCTCCTCCTGTTTACTGTCTTAATAGCAAAGCTGTCTTCTTGATTACCCAAGCTAGAAACATCTGATCTTCACTTCCTTGTTCTCACCCGTAGATAACCACTAAGACCTATTTAAATATGTATCTCATAACTGACTGGCAGCTCCGTACTCAAAAACAGTTATAAGCCAGGCTCTCATTTTCTCTCCAGTCCTGCTGTTGTGCCGAACCCCTGTGGGCTCCATTGGGAGATGACACCAGGTTAAAGAGGCTGAAGAAAACCCCCAGAGCCAGCAAACCGACATACTTTTTTTGTTTGGTTTTTTGTTGTTGTTGTTGTTGTTTTGCAGGCTTACATTCAGGGAAGAGAGTCCAGTGGCAGTGGGCTGGACAGAACTGCAACTTCTTGCAAAAAGCATGCAGTGTATGTAGCATTTTTACTTAGCACCTTTTCCTTAACAGCCTACACCTGACAACCTTGGTTCATCCTAAAACTTAGAGCCCAATCCCCTGTGTGGTCAGTGTTCCACAGGATGCACCAGGGGCTCAGATGTTCCTCACAGACAAGGAAGGAATCTCTGGATTGGCCACACTCTTGGATTCCCTGTCTTAGACTACACTTTTAGGTACATTTGCCAAACAGGGTCAGTCTCAGTGTATGCTTAAATTATTGCTGTCAGCTGTGTTTACCCTATAACTACCATAATGTTTAAATAGCAGAAATTATTAGATTCATCAGTGTTGTTTTAAGCAGGTCATCATTTTTATTTTTTTTTTTCCTTTCTGTTCTCACAGTCTGTTCTCATAGGTCATCATTTCTATTTTATTTTTACTTACTTATTTAGAGACAGAGTCTCACTGTCACCCAGATTGGAGTGCAGTGGTGCGATCTTTGCTCACTGCAGCTTTGACCTTCTGGTCTCATGTGATCCTCCCACCTCAGCCTCCTAAGTAGGTGGGACCACAGGTATGTGCCACCGCACCTGGCTAATTTTTTGTAGAGACAGGAATTTGCCATGTTACCCAGGCTGGTTTCAAACTCCTAAGCTCAAGTGATCCTCCTGCTTTGGCCTCCCAAAGTGCTGGGATTACAGATGGGAGCCAATACATCCAGCCCTTATTTTTTATAGAGACAGGGTCATGCTCTATCACCCAGACTGGAGTGCAGTAGTGTGATCATACTTCACTGTAACCTTGAATTCCTGGGCTCAAGTGATCCTTCCACCTCAGCATCTTGAGTAGCTGGGATTGTAGGTGTGCACCACTACACCTGGCCTAGATCATCATTTTTAAATGCTGCTGATCTTGCCTTTTAGTTATAAATTACTGTTAATAATTTTAAAACTAACAACTTTGTCATTATAAACTTAGTTTGTTATGGATTGTTTGGTTAATGCCGTAGAGTGAGTTGTGATGCATATTTGTATCAATAGTACTTTTGGCTTGCATTTTTCAAATTATTAGATTATATATACATTGTAGTTCAGATGATTCATTCATACTGCTCTTATAGTTAGTATTCATAATCTCTCAAACTTTTCTTACACAAATATTTTGTTATCACAGAGTTATTTTTCCACTGGAATATGAAAATGGGGTATAGATGAGCCATGGTGCTTTTGTTGTTTTGGATTTTGTTCTCTTATCTAAATGGGTATCTGAAGAATTTGAGAACCATTTGCCAAATCTGAACTCTTGATTATTGTATATAGGCTTTATATTGAGGCTTTAGCTGCTAGTTCTTTCAGCATCGTCTCCCAATAATCTTTCTGTTAACACCAAATTCTAGTCTAACCTACAGAATTTTCTGTCCCCTGGAAATATCCTTTTATGCTTTTATGGTTTTCATGCTTGTGGCTGTCTTTTCCTAGAATGTTTCCCTTTCATCTTAGTCTGGTAAAGAACCATTTACTGTTTGAGATCCAAGTTAAGCTTAATCACTTAACCATAGCCCTTCTAATGTTCATTTATTATAGCAGCACCAATCTCATAAATACTTTTGTCCATCCTTAACTTTTCACTAGACTGTTATTCACATTAATTTTGGGTTGTCCATGTCTAGGAATGCAAGTGGGTCATACTTTACACATAATAATGTTGATTGGATGACTGGATAATTGAAGGAATGGATGAAATGAATATGTTTGATCTAGAAGATCTAGCAGCTGATTTTATATGAGATACATAGGGGAAAGAAAAGATAAGACTGTGCTGGGAAGGAAAATGACAGTTTCGTTAAAAGAGTTTAAGGAGAAGTTTCATGTAATAGACATTAGAAAATTCTTTCAGCTACAATCAGTGGAAATGCTTAGTAACTATAATATGTATCTTTTAAAATACCCCTAAAGTCATTTGAGGTAGGGATTAACAAAATTGGAGAAATTATTTTAAGAAATAAAGAGCAAATAAAAATACTCATCTCTGGCTTCCGAAGGATGGTCCTTGTAGTTAGGGTGTGTAGGAAATCCTCAGTTCTATCTCTTTAGTCCCAAGCAGGCATATGTTTCCTTAGCTTTTAGCATGATTGATTCAGCATGGAAGAGGCATTAGGGGATAAGTAGGAGTACCTGTGCCTTAATAAAGATTCGTAAATTAAGTGGAAGATGGTTATAGAAGGGTAGGCTGGGTCCAGATTGTGTTAGACCTAGAATGTCAGGCTCAGAATGTCAGGTTCATAACTTTTAGAGCAGGAGAATTGTCAAGTAAAAGTGATGGTGTTAGGAATATTACCCTGGTAATGAAGTATATCAGGGGTCTCCTATCTTTTGGCTTCCCTAGGCCACATTAGAAAAATAATTGTGTTGGGCCACACATAAAATACACTAACACTAATGATAACCTATGAGTTTTAAACAAATTGCAAAAAAGAAATCTCAAAATGTTTTAAGAAAGTTTATGAATTTGTGTTGGACTACATTCAAAGCCGTCCTGGGCCACATGCAGCCCGTGGGCCACGGTTGGACAAGCTTGAAGTACAGGGTATACGAGAATAGAAAGAAGGATAGTAGTATATTGTGCATTGCAGAGCAGATTAGTATGGGTCATAGAGATTGGAACGGAGGGGTAACATATGAGGAATTTGTCAAGGAAGGCTCAGCAGGACTTGATGATAAGAGAGAAAAGATGACTAAGGTTTTGAGTCACTTTGAGTTACTTTGTTGAGGGAGGAGGTGGGGAACACAGTTTGTACTTGTTGAATACGAGGGGAACACAGTTTGTACTTGTTGAATATGAGAACATTTAAGTGGAATATATCTCAGGTGTTATGAGATGGGATGTCTACTTAGACTAAGAAATGAGGACATGTTTTTGCATGTATCGTAAGTTCTCAGTAACTTTGTTGATAACATTTCTGGAAGAGATGCTGATACTTGAAGTTACAAAACACGTTGTTTGCACTAGGTACTGTATACAGAGAGTAAAACAGTCGTTTAGGAACCAAATTTTCAAAGTTTATTGGAAAGGGTGAAAAGAAATTAAGGGGAGAAGTTAGAGGGTAAGAGGAAATCCACGTCACAGAGCCAAAGAATAACAGCATTTTGATGGTAGTTGTCTGGATTTTGGGGATCAACAATAAGCAGGATGTCTTAGATGTGACAGATAGGCAATTGTTGACTTCCAACTCTCTTTAGAGCAAAAGAGTTGAGGGGGTTTGTAAAGGGATTGTAGTTGGTAAAGGGAGAAATAGATGCTTAGAAAATAGAGGCATTGGGTATAGATCTTTTGAAACATTTGACAGTGGAATGAGAAAAATAGTTAATAGGAAAAAGAAATCACTATGAAAACAAGTTTATTTTCAAGATGAATAAAAATCCTGCACATTCTTTGAAACAAAGGTAAGGAGTGATGTCGGGGAACGACTGAAGGTATAGGAGATAGAGGATCTTCAGGGGTTGGAGAAATAAGGTCTTGAATCACATGGAAGGGGCAGCCTTAGAGGGAGACATTAAGATACTCAGTTCTTCCTCTGGGACTAGAAAGAAAGAGAGAATTGGCATAAAACAAGTAAGTTGACATCAAGGAAAAGTCGATGATGAAAGTAGTTGTGTTGTACATTTGTGTGATATATTTGATTATTAGGTAGAGAAATCTAAAAAAAGAAGTGAAAAATACAATACATTTTCCACAACAAAAAACCCATAGTGGTGTCACTGTGCTAAACTTACTTTGGTAAGTATAATCAGAAACCTCATAAAATACTGAAACCTATTTGGAAAGTTATTTCAGGCTCTTTCTTTTATTGTAATTAATTGGGAAACTAAATTAATACTGTATGTTATTTATGTCTCTTTTAATTTCTGCTACAGGTTATATCTTAAGTGTGGTGCTGCTAACATTGCCCAGGCAGCATCTGGTTCAGCTTTATCTATATTTTTTGACTGCTCTGCTCCTCTATGCAGGACATCAGATTTCCAGGTAAGAATATAACCCCATTTTTGAAATGTGTGACTGAATTTAAGGTTTTCCTTTGCCAGTAAAATAACTTTTCATGAACACTATTAAGTAAAGCTAAGGCTTTGATAGGTCCAAAACTGGTTTGATACTCATTTTCTAAATCTTATACAAGATTAATAGCTGGTTTGTGCTCACATTTTATTTCTGCTTTTAAAAAACATGCTTAACATGAAACAAGCCTTAAGGTTATGTTTATAAAGGTATCCTTGAACTTTCCTATATTGCCTGATAAAAGAATTTCTAAAGGCAGGCTGTAGGGACAGTTTAACAATTATAGATTTCATTACTTTAGGAAGTCAGTTTATGATGTATAAGAATCAGCATAAGATGCAGCCATGTGGAATTAATGATTGATCTACATTATCTGGTGAGGTTGATTGTGTAGCTCAGAACTTCTGTCTCTTTAGCCATATTGTCTGTGTACCTAAGTTTGCTAGACCTAAATTTTAACACTTAGGGCTGCCAGTCCATATGAGCTTCCTATTTTGGAACAGAATGTAAAAATACAGGTGGACCAAAAGTGACGCTATAAAATAATGGGCTGGAATACATTTTGGAGGTATAATTTCTTTTGAAACTTAAGTTTTATAATTTTTGATAGAAAAGTATTTACCACAATAAAATATATTCCCAATTCTAAGAGGAGTGGCAGTTACCTTGCATATAGTACAAGCCATAATAAGAATCTGAAACAGATTTTGGTGTGGTTGAAATTTAATCTTAGAAACAGCATTTTTACATATTAGGAATTTCATTGTTGAGTTTTTTAAAACATTAACTTTTTCTAATTATAAAATTATGGTGCCCACTATAGACAATTTTTGGAAAGTACAGAAAATTTAAAGGCAGTTAATAATCACCTGAAATTATACCACCCAGAGATGGACGTGTTAATATTCTGGTACTTTCAGTTTTTAAAATACTGTTCAGTTCTCACCACTTCTGTGGATATGAAAGGAAAAGAATAACTAAATAGTCACTGGGTTTTTCGCCCTTCTTGTTGAAACAGGACCTCCAATTCTCTTTAATGTTTTGTCTAATTATTTCTCAAAGTCCCAAGGTGTTTCCCAGATGCTTACTTTTCTTGCGTTTTCCTCTTTTATTCCTTCCTGGCTGATTTTCTCTGCTCCAAATGGTGCCTGGAGGATGGTGTCTTACTCTTTAACTTCTGCCACCTTTAACTTTCTGCTTCGGCCTCCCAAAGTGCTGGGATTACAGGCTTAAGCATAGATCTTGTACATTTCCTTATGGCTCCAGTTTGAGTCAAAGAAGAGGAGGCTATTATTACAGGACTAGGGAAGTAGATTCTCCAGAGATATTTTTGGTTTATAAGTGCCTTGGGGTGATTGTCAGCCTTCCACAAATGAAAAAACGTTTAAGAAGGAAAGTATTTTATTCAGTTTCAAGTAGATTGGCAGGAATTCTTGCTTCTGAAGATCTTAATACATTCTACCATTTAAATCTTTAAAAATGAAAAATTGTAATGCTTCTCTTGAATAGCTCACTTGACTCTTAAGAGAATCATAAGATGTTGTTAAAAGTTAGAATTTTAAGACTCTTGCCTTGAACTAATTTTTCACCTAAGATGACTCATGGAATTTTGGATAATTCCCACTTTTGAGCCTTCTTATTTAGGCTTACTGTCTTGTTTTTCTTATGTTGTGAATCACCATCCCTGTTGGGACTGAGTAACCAAGAGTTCTCAATGCCAGCATGAGATGGCCTAGAAGATGTATATAAGTTAGATATAGAGATCTTTGTTAACACTAATTCTTATTTCAGTTCTTCTCTGCAGTTTGGGATGGGATACCCAGATCCCCCTTTCAGAAGAGACAGCTCCACAGTGGTTGTGTGGCATACTAGGTAGTTTAGCTGTCACCAAAACCATTGCCTTGAGTCCAGCAGGCTAAGCTGAGCTGGCCTAAAGAGAGAATCTGCAGGTTTTCTAGGCCTGACTGTCTATATTGAGGTGGGGCTTGTTGGGGAGTCAGCCAAAGGGAGGATTTTAAAGGACTATTGAGAGAGAGGAATTGAGCAAAGGGGAAAGGTTCTGAGGGGCCTAGGGATGATACTAATTTTGAAACTATGATGACTGAATGATACGAAGTCTCAGGTTGGACAGGAATGTGGGGGGCAGTACAGTACTGGAGAGCTAGTCCTAGGATCCTAGAGGGGGCAAAGTAAGAGAGCAAGTGGGAAGAAACTGCTTAACATCAGGGCTATCATTGTGGTCTAAAGGTTGATTGTTTATTCTTCTGGAATGCAGACCTCCTTTAGTGTCCTATAATCACAGCAAATCGCAAAATAATGAGTATAAAGTAAAAAGAAATAAAAAGAAAATAATGGAAAGGATTAGAAAGTTAAGAGAAGGCTTAAACAAAGAAATGAAATATAGGGCTGAATAAAAGAAAAGGAAATAGTTACATTAAAACCTTTTAAAATAACCATATGAAATAAGATAGGTAAAATAAGTAGTATTTAAGGTAAAAAAAGTAAAAGGCAGAAATATTAATAGTTAAATGAAAAGTTAGAACCTAGAAATAAAGAGAATAAAAGATGTAATTTTTAAATATAGCTGTGAATTTAAAATCTTTTTATGTATCAATAAAAAAGACTTTAAAATCCTCGCAGTAGCCTATATTTTTTCTTATAGCTCTGATCATCATCATAATTAAATAATTATAGAACTAAGTGTTTATCTCCCCTCCCTGTTTGTAAGTTGCATGCTAGTATGGACTGTGCAGCATTATCAGGGCCTAGCAGAGTGCCAGCAACATTTTATCTATTCAGTAATTTCTTTTTGAGTTAAAAAGAAACAGAGAATGTTAGTTATTCCTAGAAATTTTGTTATGTGAAATTAGAATTTAAGGTAAGAAGCTCTAAAGAAAGACAAAGAAGTTTTTTAAAAGAGGATAAACTAAAGTAGGCTGTCAAATAATGCAGAACAGTTAACAAATATCTCAGCTATCAGAAATTCTAGCGTAATGTTCAGTTTGCTGAGCTTTATTATAAAATGTCAGTAATATGTGACCAAAACCAAACAGTATAAAGAAAACATGGCAGGGAACTCAATTCTCTGTCTTTTCTTGCCCCTCACAAAGAGATACTTGGGACTGAGGCCCTTCTGGGGCACTCTGTGGCTTTCTCCTTGGAAATAGAGCTCTTGGAGCTGACCTCTCCCTTTTCTAATGTAAAATTCATATAACATAAAATTAATCATTTTAAAGTGAGCAATTCAGTGGCATATAGTACATTCATAAAGTTGTGTAACCATCACCTTTATATAATTCTAAAACATTTTCGTCACCCCGAAATAAGACTGAATACTCATTAAGCAATTAATCCTCTCTCCCCTTCTCCCCAGACCTTGGCAATCACCAATCTGTGTTTTATCTGTGTGGATTTTCCCTGGCCCCTGTTTAAACTAGATCCATTGGAGAAAGACATGCTAAGACCAAAAAGGAATTATTAGGAAAGGTCTGGATAGTACTGAGACTCAGAGTTATTATACTCTTTTAGATATAAATTTATTTTTCTAATAGCATTTTAAAGTACTTTGTATTAATAATATTTATACGTGTATTTTATTCTAATTTCATAATTTTCTTAATTCTTTAGTTTTCCATCCTAAAACTATATAATTCCATTGGTGGTGACCTATAGTAATCGGATGTTTATGTGTTATTTGCATTTGTACCTTTCTACATTAAAATAAGG
The DNA here is from genome assembly GCA_963573385.1 of Cacajao melanocephalus. Taxonomy (NCBI): domain Eukaryota; kingdom Metazoa; phylum Chordata; class Mammalia; order Primates; family Pitheciidae; genus Cacajao; species Cacajao melanocephalus. Next base: position 59,517 of record CAUYLG010040788.1, read on the forward strand.
TTACTCAGTATTTCACAGTTGGCATTTTGGACTCGATCATTTTTTTTTCTAGGGGCTAGCCCGTGCATTGCAGAATATTTAGCAGCATCTTTAGCCTTTACCCAATAGGTGCTAGTAATACCTCTCCTTAGTTGTGACCACCAAAAATGTTTCCAGACGTTGCAGAATATCCCCTAAGGAGCAAAATTGCCCCTTGGTTGACAACCACTGCATTAAAGTAATTCTGCTTGAGAATTCATCTTTCTCTTTTGGTAGAAAGAGACAATTAATACATTATGTGTTAGATGCAGTCATCTAAGAGTGTAAAGGAGAATTGCTAGATCACCCATAGAACTTAGTCATACATTTTTATAATCTCAGAAACTCTTTCAATTCTTTAAAAAAAATTAGTTTTAAATTTTGATTCTTTTTTGGGAAATACTTTTCTGGCTGATTGTGTAAGGGTCTTTCCTTGTTTGGCTATCCAGTGCTAAAGGAATTCCACTTTATTGCCTAATGGGAAGTAATTTCATAGAAAAAGTAAAAGCAGCCATATGAATTTGTTTAGAAATACTTGAAATGTTCTGTTTTAAATACAATGAATAAAGCATTAAAAGTTGAAGAGGGAAGAAGTTTTTTTTGACACAAACTTCCCTTTGATGCCAAAAATACTTGAGACAAACTGTCTTCCAGTACTACCATCTTAACTTACTGGTTTGTGCTTCCTGCCTGTTTTCTCAGTGGGTAAAACCTCTTTGGTTATTACTTAAAGCTTACTGTTTCTCAGTAGTCACACTTTAAATGAATTAAATTTTATAAGGAATATTTTGTTTGATCTAAAATTTGCTTCAAAGTAAATATGTAGCCTACTTAAATATTATAGTTCTCATCTTAGATTTCATATAGAGTTGAAAATGACAGTTTTTAAGGATTGTAATGCTATCCCAGTTTTCTAACTAGTTTATGGTTCTACTTGGGACTAATAAAATATAATTGGGGCCAAAACTTTGAGGGAAATAAGACGAGGGTAGGGTGATGGTGGTGGAAGATAGCCAAAAAGGAGACATTTAGCATAATATCACTAGATATCGTTGGTTAGTGTAGTAGAGTTGAGAGAGACCACCTCTCAATTGGGTTTTTACTGGGCATAAAATATTTAATAAGGCCATGAGAAGAAATAAAATTTCATAATGTGGAGCTTTGGCAGCTTTCTCTGCATGATAAGATTCCATTTCTGTCTTTCTAGTGCACAGAAAACAGAGATGAAGGCCATTTCTATATAATTCTTCATACCTAAATTTTTCATTGGATGTGGAAAGGGATATCATTAACATAATATGCTTTTATAAGCATATTGTGATTCTGCTTAGAATGTATCTAATGTATACATACTTATCAATTTTCTTATTTAGGGACTATGTTCGGAGTGAACTGGAGTTCGCCTATGAGGGACCAATGTATTTAGAACCTCTCTCCATGAATCGGTTTACCACAGCCTTAATAGGTAAGTATTATAAAACAGTTAAAGTGTAGATAGGAACCAACCAGCTTTACTAATAAAATTCGTGCATACTCGTTTTTTTAAAAAGTGGAATTCTCAAAAGTGATTCATGGTGACTTTTTCCACATATAGCCATTGTTTAATGTATTTTTTAAGTCTTTTTTCCCCCATGTATAGGTTATGTATTTATAGTAATATTGTACATAGTGCATAGTTGCTTGTGTTTTTAAAGGTTTTTTAAATATTTGAGATGATTATTTTTTAAATAGAGCTAATTATTACTTTGAAAGATTAAAATGAAACATGTAGTATCTTAAATTTACTTACTGCTGTTGAAAGCCATCACCTTATTGTCAAAAATAAATGTCCAGAAACATTAACAACTTGAGATGCGATTGAAATATTCATATAGCAGAATGTTAAAAATATTCAGGTAGCAGAATTGTTGGTTAAGGTCTAAAAACAATATAGATACAATTTAAAGTGAAGTACCAGACCCCCCTACCAGAGTGTACCCTGCCAAAAATGCAAAAAAGGAAGGGAGAGAAAACCTGTTTTGCTACTTTGAAACTCACCAATGTAGAAGGTGTTGAAAGGCTGAGTGTTAGAGATTAAAGGAAGATTTCTTCAGAGAGAACTCTTTTTTTCTGAAATACTTCCCTAGCCCTTTACACTAGAGGATTCAGTGGGGGACCATTAGGGGAGTTACGTGTCTTGTGTGGTGAAGGGGGGAATGCTGTGGACTGGTGTCTGACTCAACTTGCAACATTTTTTTTTCTTTTTTAAATGAGTTACACTCTTACCTTTATTTTTTTACATTAACAGTTTTTTTTTCCAATATGTTTCTGGGAAAAGATGGTGTTTGGTTGCATGAATAAGTTCTTTAGCAGTGACTTCCAAGATTTTGGTGCATCTGTTACCTGAGCAGTGTACACTATACCCAAAGTGCAGTCTTTTATCTTTCAGCCACCTCTCACCCTTCCCCCCGAGGCCTGGAAGTCCACTATATCATTCTTGTCCCTTTTCAACCTGCAAAATCTAAAACTGCATTGTCCAAAACTAGCCACATGTGGCTATTAAGCACTTGCAGTGTGGTGAATTGAAATTAAGGTATGCTGTACATGTAAAGCACACACTCAATTTTCAATACTTGATACAAACCAGGTTAACTTTTAATATGTCTTGTTAATTTTTAATATAGATTGAATGTCTATATGATAATGTTTGGGATATGTTAGGTTATATAAAATATTGATATAACTTGTTTCTTTTTACTTTTTCAAATGACACTATTAGAAAATTTTAAATTATGTATGTGGCTCACATTGTAATTCTTATCTGATATAAAGGACTAGCAATGGGATATGTTAGGTTATATAAAATATATTGTTGATTTATCTTTTTTTTTTTTTTTACTTTTTGAAATGACACTAATAGAAAATTTAAAATTATGTATGTGACTCACATTATAATTCTTATCTTATATAAAGGACTATTAATAGGCTAGTTGCTTATTGAGTGTTTTGACTGTGGAGTGAAAATGCCTTATAGGGTTTTCCTGTATCTTCTGATACAGGAAATTGTGGAGCAAAGGATATGAGTTTCTTGTGAACTAAATAAGGGCCCCAAAAGTCTGTGTAGGGTTTCTTAGGTCCTGTTCAAGAAGGCTCCAGCAGGGATTGGCCTTCCAGATTCCCAGGAGCTGAGAAAGAGCCAAAAATAGCCAGTGGAGGGTGTATACCAAGCACCAAGGGTACTGCAGGTGGGAGAGCCACAGTGATAGGAACAGTTTCAGAAGAACCCATAAAAGTGTCCAGGGGAAAATAAATCAGTTTTAGATACCTCAAGTCTAGGGAGCACCAGTACCAACCACATCATTGTAAGAGTCCAGTTAAGTAGGAACCTGCCTGCTTCCCTCCCTCTCCTTCTTCCCTGCTTGCTTCGATCCTGGATGAGTCGGAGAGAGAGGGAGAAGTACTAGGTCAAAAAAAGAGAAAGAAGCCAACCACAGCCTCTCCACCCCCTCTCCCAATTGCAGGTTTTCTATCTTAAAGCATAAAGGCCAAAATTAATGGTTTCCCTAGAAGACCTGAACTCTAGAGTAAGGGATAAGTCTCAACTTTAAGTCTGTTTGAAAGTTCTGGTTGTTATTAAATTGAGACTGTAACCTAAGCTAGAGTAGAAAAGTTATGGGACTTGCCTTGGATTTTATCTAGGGACAGGAAAACCACTAATCTCCACAGAGTAGATTTTAAAAGACAGCAGAGGACAAAATAATGTTGCTTTATAAATGACTATATCCTATGAGTTGGTATATTTATTAACAGTAACATTCAATAATGAAAATATTTGCTAAGTTAGAAAGCTTATGAAGTTTTATTTTATGATAGATACGTTTGTATTATAAATATGAGGCATATATTCTAAAATGCTTCTCATCAGTGACCGTGGTCTTCTGTTTACTTAAGATTCAACCTTCCAAAGTTCGTAAACTATTAAGGAGCTTTGTTTCTTCCAACTTTGATTTTAAAGTAATTTTCTGGTATTTTTCTTCATTTTAATAACAAACTTTTTTGAAAAACTAGGTAATTTTAATATGCCATGATTTCTTAGGGTTGCACACTTCTTGGAGATATTTCTAACAGTGGAATCCTGAAATCTAAAGAGCACATTGGGATTTTGATTTATTCAGAATTAAAAGTTGAAATAGGCGAATCAGAAGACAAACAAGTTACTCTTTTGGAACTTCAGGGGGAGATTCCACCAGCAATATGACTCCTTCCTTTTTCCACCTAGTCAGGAGGAGTAGTCTTCTCTTAAATATGCCATATGAGTCATATTCTTCTATGAAAGAAGATAAATGGAGCCTGTAACTCCAGTGCTGAGCACCACATGTGCTGGCATAGACTTAAGGGAATTTTCAGAGCTTAGAGGAAGTTTACATTGTGCTGAACAAGGACATTGAACTTTCATAGCTGTAAGCACAGTGGAAGCAAGATGATTTGGTGACTTAATGTTTTTTATATTATTATTAGTTTTTCTCTTCTTTATGCCTTTATGAATATTTTTCACATTACTTTAGTGTCAGTTTTTTAAAGGCCAAAATTAATACTTTATGAGATAAAATACCATATGTGTTTTATGACAAAGTAGATTGTTACAAGTGTTGGGCCTTATGTAAAAATGGTTGACATTTTTGTATTTTTCTAACAATTGCAGATTGAATTTTCCTAACAATTGCAGATTGAATTTTCCTTATTCAAAATGCTTGGGACCAGAAATGTTTTGGACTTCGGATTTTTTTTTATATATATATTTTGGAATATTTGCATTATACTACTGTTTAGAAATCCTTAATCCCAAAATTTGAAATCCAAAATGCTCCAGTGAGCATTTTCTTGGAGCATCATGGTAGATTTTAGGGCATTTTAGATTTAAGATTTTTGGATTAGGAATATTCAACGTGTGTATGGATACAATATAAGCAAGTCCCAAATTTTTGTTTTGGTTTTCATTGACAAGAAGTAAGAATATGACTAATGATTCTAAATTAATCTGGAAAATAACATTTAGTAATCTCTAAGAAATTCTGAAAGGAGCAATGAGAGAGGACTTGTCCAATCAGTAAGATGGAACAGGGTGGTACTGTCATTAGAATAGATCACTGAAAACAGAAAGTAACAAGTTTTTACACAGACCTAAATATGTAAAAGATTTTGGAGCATACTACAGTGGCATTTCAAATGAATGAGAAAGGAATGGATGATTTCAGTAACCAGTTTTGAGATAACTGACTAAATACCTGCAAAAAACCAAACTTAGATCTTTATTTTCTTATTCCACAAGAAATCAAATGTATTAGTTTTTAAGTTAAAATTAAAAATTACTAAAAGAAAATACAGCTATTTGTATAATCTTGAGTAGGGGTAGCCATGTAATTAACCATGGCACTAAAGGTCGGTACCATTAAGAAAAAAATTGGTTTTACTATTTTCAGTACCTACTTTTGTAAGAGAATAAAGTTATTAAAAATATTAAGACAAGGGACATACTAGAAAAATGCAATCATATGACTAAGGATTAATATTTTGATCAAGCAGTAGAATATGTATTCCAGCGGAAAAATGGGCAAAGAATGTTAACAAACATTTCACCAAATAATTGGAAATGCTTTTCTATACTTATTGATAATGTTTAGTGCTGCTAGTAACCAACAAAATGGCAATTTAAAAAACAGGAAATAGGGCCAGGCACGGTGGCTTATGCCTGTAATCCCAGCACTTGGGAGGCCGAGGTGGGTGGATCATGAGGTCAAGAGATCGAGACCATCCTGGCAAACATAGTGAAACCCCATCTCTACTAAAATACAAAAATTAACTGGGTGTGGTACGCGCCTGTAGTCCCAGCTACTTGAGAGGTTGAGGCAGGAGAATTACTTGAACCCAGGAGGCAGAGGTTGCTGTGAACCAAGATCACGCCACTGCACTCCAGCCTGGTGCCTGGTGACAGAGCAAGACTCTGTCTCAAAAAAAAAAAAAAAAAAAAAGCAAAACTGAGGAAATATTCCCTCTTCTTCCCCTCTCTAAATTATACTCACCATTGGCAAGTTAATAGAAAAATGCCCACATTGTGCACTGGTAAATTGTTTCTGGAGGGCAGCTGACAATGTGTCAAAGTCTTAAAAAATGTTTTTTTCTGATTCAGTAATTTCTAGCTGAAGAGAATATTAGGAAATGTGTTCCAAGTAGTTTATACAAGGATGTCATAATGTAAAAGCTTGTTCATACAAAGCATTTTATAATTATGGACTATTTGGAAAAGGCTAAATGCTAATATCATATCACATACAGTCAGTATAACCCAAGGTGTTCTTAGGGCTACCTTTGAGTTGTGGAATTATAAGACGCTGAGAGTTTTCTTTCCCTTTTTGTTTCTCTGTATTTCTGACTTTTCTGTGATGATCATGTGTAATGCCCGATGAGAATAATGCATTTAGTTTTTAGTTTTAACTTTTGATTTAGTTAGTTGGGAGGTTTACATGGTCCTCAAAAAATAAAGATTAAAACATTCTCAGAACAAATATTGTTGCAGTGTGATCTTGAACAAGTAACTGTATCTCTTGGATTGTATGCTGTGATTTTTACTGGATTAGAAGTTCTCTATTTTCTTGGGTCTAATCTTTTGGTACCTTATAACCTTGCTAAATCTGCATACAGAGAATTGGTTCAGGTAAAACACATAGACCAGAACAGTTAAATATTGAGTACCTTTGGAAAAGAAGCTATATATAAACAGTAACATCTGAATTATCACAATACTGAATTAGACATTGTTTAAAGTTTTCTTCATGTTATACATGCCATCACAGATGACCAGTGGAGATTTATGCTGCTTTTTCCAGATCAGCCCTAAGGAATTAGTATTCAAAATTCACAGAATATGTGAATATGTAATTATAGTCAGATGAAGTTAAAGTTTGATTTAAAATATTATCTATGAGATTTTAATTAGACTTCTTCAAAACTTGTGTTATTATCCTTATCAACAGTGTTTTAGTTTTAATTTTGTGGATGCCAAATGCTCCAAATTAAATGTATTCTATTCTCCATTTTAGGTCAGTTGGTGGTATGTACTTTATGCTCCTGTGTCATGAAAACAAAGCAGATTTGGCTCTTTTCAGCTCACATGCTTCCTCTGCTAGCACGACTCTGCCTTGTTCCTTTGGAGACTATTGTTATCATCAATAAATTTGCTATGATTTTTACTGGATTGGAAGTTCTCTATTTTCTTGGGTCTAATCTTTTGGTACCTTATAACCTTGCTAAATCTGCATACAGAGAATTGGTTCAGGTAAGACTGACAGTCATACTCTGGTAGATAAAATTCTGTGTAAATGTTAAGCACGTTAAATTTATAGTTCATTTTCATTTCACAGTTATAGTTATGGTACCATTCTTTTTTACAGTTTCAAAACAGCAGCTATTTTCAGCCCAATTAGGAGCAGCTGAAAGATTCTTATGTTCTGTTGAGAAGGCAGTAAAGCGAAGTGGTTCTCTTGAAGCAGATTTATCTGAGGTCATACCTTGATGCTGCTGGTTACTATCTGTGTAACATTGTGATAATTGCTTGACTTTCTGTAAAGTGGAAGTAGCTAATAATAAAAGCTGTGCTTTCCTCAGAGGGTTCTGTGAGATTTAAATGAGTTTAGTACCAGGCAGACAATGTTCCATATGTGTTAGCTATTGTAATGAAGACAAAAATAATAAAGAATTGAATACCTCTAAGTCAAATCCTGTTTTTTCTTCCTGATTATATTCCTACTGTGACTACAGTTTCTTCTCTTTGTGTACCTAATTTAAACGGAAAAGTTAAATAGTTCTGGGTTATAATATGTTAGATTTCAATTAGGTATAGTACTTAAACTGACTCTGCCAACATAACATGCTTTTTGTAAAAGTCTCTCCCCTACTTTTTTCAGCCTTTGCTCTAAGACAGATTACTCCCAGATACAAACAATACACATATGGGAAATAAATGTTTTTCTTTGGTTTAATTGACAGTTTGTAGCATATGAAATAGATTTTAAACCTGACATTGGTATAAAAAGAGAGTGTTAAAATATCACTGTCTTCTACCTCTTGACTATGTCCTTAAGGTACAGGAAGATCTCAAATAGACTAAACTGTTACAGCTAAGTGAGGTTTTCTCTTGTGGCCCCAGGGGCAGATCTTTGAGAATACTTTCTCTAAGCTTTTGGCCTTAGCCTGATTCTATCTTCATCTTACACAGTGATTAACTTGGGCAGTTTTCCCAGGAGTAGATCTTCCAGAGAAGAGATTATTTCTACAGTCAGTGAAGAGCTGCTTCATGGAGAAGCAGGACAGGAAGGGTTATAGTTGTATTCAGGGTAAGAATGACAAATTGAAGATACATACTTTTTTTCTTTGAATTTAGACTTATGAGGGCTATCTTAGTTTGTAACAAATAATGAATATTCAGTAAATATTTATTGAATATTAAATATATATTGAATAACCCGAGCCTTCATTTTTCAATGTCATGTTTACTCAGTTGCCATAAGATTCATACATCAAGTAAGTGGAGTTGTTGGAAATATGGGTTATAAAATGTGTAACCAGGAAAGAGATAAGCAAGAAATGGGAACAGACAGGATTTTTTTAGTAGTCTGTTTCTTGAATGGAAAGAAAGAAAAGTATTCTCTGCCTCTTAATGATCAGTTTGCCTCTAATAATAATTTCGCAGCTAGTTGGGCAGTTTCCTTTTTCTTTTAATCTTTTGCCACTGGGGAAAATAAGAGTTAGACTGGATTGTAGAAAAAGCCTTTGCTTTACTGATGAAATAATTTTAAATTTAGAATAATCTGCAAGTCAGTTTAGTTTTACTTAATACTTAAAGCTCTTTATACCTTATTGAAACGTTCTGGTATCACATTGAGAGATTCCAGCAAGAACAGTTGACTGCTAGATTTTGGTTTTGTAAGCTCCCCAGCAGAATTCCTGCTGTGTTGCCAGGGGATGGTCCCTGATGTGGTAACTCTAGGAAACTTGGTTACAGCTATGCTCTTAGATTGAATCAGATTCTGGGATTGATGTTTCCTAATTAATTACGTAGGAGAGTGTTTTATAAACTGGAAAACTAGTGAGTTGCAGATTATTAAGCCTTTTTGTTTTGTTTTTTGTTTTTAAGATATACCCCTATCCTAGTGTTACTACACTTGGCAAACCAAATGGAGAAACATAGCTTGATAAAAAAACACAGTAGGAGGAAGAGGAATCGATGTGTATGGGAGTAAAAGACTTGCTAACTGTCTTTGCTCTACAAAAAATTTTTCTAGTCATTAAGTACTCTTCTTCCATTGTACTGTTTTCTAATTTATGACATTTCTGAATAAACCCTGAAAATTTTTACTTTTACTTTTTTTTCCTAGTGCCTCAAGCAGTATTGTATCCATTCAAGCTAGTCCTGATTATTTTGATTAGGCATGAGTGTTTACCAGATCTCCTCAAACTACCTTTAAGGTCATTTTGTACTGAATATGACCATATTTTGACCTTATCCCTGAACTATTAGGGCAATTTACTGTTGCTGTCAGATAAGTGTGCATCAAGTGTTAATAATAATGCAAAATCAGTAAGTTTTTAAAAATATACTTTTTATTAACTCTGTAGGCTAACTTTAAAGGAATTTAGCTGAAACAATATTGCAATAAAAGAAAAGCTATTTAATATTTTACTTCTGATTTGACTCTGAAGTGTTTAAAAGTGTTTATTGATGGTGATGCAAGATGTCTTTTTATCTTATGTTTTTATTCAGGTAGTGGAGGTATATGGCCTTCTCGCCTTGGGAATGTCCCTGTGGAATCAACTGGTAGTCCCTGTTCTTTTCATGGTTTTCTGGCTCGTCTTATTTGCTCTTCAGATTTACTCCTATTTCAGTACTCGAGATCAGCCTGCGTCACGTGAGAGGCTTCTTTTCCTTTTTCTGACAAGGTAATTCATAAGAGCCCATGATACTATATATAACCTTAGAAAGAGAAAACTTTGATTTAGGAATAGTAAGTTTTTCAGATTACTTTTATCTTTCATGTTATACAACTTCATATTTTGTTAAGATAGGATTTTCATTCATGGATACCTAGGTTTGGCAGTGCGGGGAGGTACTAATATAATAATGTGGTTTATTTGGCTGCACTGTGGACCATAGTGAGGCAAATTTGTGGAGAAGTACATAGCAAATTGTAAAAGTATTTTTTCAATTTCAAGTTAAAATACTATTGGTCAGTCAGAAAGAACTGTATTATAAAAATAACATTTATTGAGTATTTAAAATGTACCATACTACTAAATACTTTGCCTCACATTAATCTTTACAGCAACCCTGAGAGATAGGTGCCTTTATTATAATTACCATTTTATAACTGAAGAAACTGTACCAGGAATAACTTGCCCCAGGTAACACTGCTAAAAAAAGCAAAACTGGCACTCAGACCCACCTGAGTTTGAAGCCTGACTTATTCTGTACACTTTGCCTAAGTCCTCTCTTTACTGTTGGCTTCAGTATTGAGATAGAGTCAGATAGTTGGTGAAATGAGTAGATAATAATACTTTACTGTCTAATCCAGGGGTGTTCAATTTTTTAGCTTTCCTGAGCCATGTTTGAAGAAGAATTGTCTTGGGCCATACCTAAAATACGAGAGCACTAACGGTAGCTGATGAGCTTTAAAAAAATTGCAGAAAAAAAAAAATCTCATAGTGTTTTAAGAAAATTTGACAAATTTGTGTTGGGCTTTATTCCCAGCTGTCCCCAGCTGCAGGTTAGTCAAGCTTGGTCTAACCCAAAATAATTCTAAGACTCAGTTTTTAATATTTAGGGTTTTAAAAAATCTTACGTCATTTGAGCCTTTTCCCATTTTAGTATCTTTATTGTGAGCTTATGCTAGATTTGTTATTTTTTCCACTCTTGAGTTTGAATCTCATATTCTCAGAATCTAGTACATGAATATACATCTTGGTTCTCTGGCTTATTGTCATTTTAAAAAGTAGGGATGACAATCTGTCCTAAAAAGTAAACATAGGTAGATAACAGTTGTAAGTTCTAGTTAATAGTCATTGTTTCTCAGCCATCCAGTGTGATGGAAGACTGTGTATCAAGTGTTGTATTGTAGGCTATGAGAAATTTAAGACAAGTTTACTATCCTTAAGGAGCATGTTACTAGGAAAACATTAACACAAATCTAAATATCATTAAAAATATATGGGACAAAAACTTAATTTAACAAATAAGTAGGATAAACTTAGTGGTACTGAATCAGAGTTTGAATTTCTAAAAATGAGTAACAATTGTAAGTAGCTTCTATAAGCATGCAGTAAGTTGATGTCAAAGTCAAATACATTTTAATGATTAATTTAGTATTAAATAAATTTGACTGCTATTTGTTTTTATATAAGTATTATGGAGGTTTTATGCAGACTTTTTTGAGATGGAATCTTGCTCTGTTGCTCAGGCTGAAGTGCAGTGGCACAATCTTGGTTCACTGCAACCTCTGCCTCCCAGGTTCCAGCAATTCTTCTGCCTCAGCCTCCCAAGTAGCTGGGATTACAGGCACGTGCCACCACACCCAGCTAATTTTTTTATTATTAGTAGAGATGGGATTTCACCATATTGGCCGGGCTGGTCTTGAACAACTGACCTCAGGTGCTCCACCCACCTCGGCCTCCCAGAGTCCTGGGATTATATAGGCATGAGTGACTGCACCCAGCTTGCAGACTTTTAAAATGATCCAACAAGTAGCTGAATTTAAAGAGAAAGAGAGAGACAATTCTGTGGTTAGGATAACCTCAGCGTGGGACTGAATTGGTTGTGCTTTAAACCAGATTGTTACCCACTGCAAAGTACAGTAAGATGAGGTATAGCCTAGTGCAATAGGTTTAACAATTAAGCCATGAATGAATTTGGACTTGTTTACAAAGTAAGAAAATAATACTGGGGTATTATATGAAATTTAGATATCTTGCTAACATAATTTTTCTTTTTTTTCTATGCATAACCAAGATAGATTGCCTTTTTTCATGATAAGAATGTTGTAATTTGCTTTGAGAAGTTCCTATATTGTTCTTTTGTTAATTTATGTTTCGGTAAGAGTTGTTCTGTTCTTACTTATGCTTTTTTCTGCTGGGTAGTCTTTCTTTGCCAAAAAACAACTTATTTAGAAAAAGATTGGAAGTTTACCAGAATACCCTGACTAAACAAACACACTGACCAACAAAACAAGCACCCAATTACAAACTGCAAAACAAAAAGTTTTTTTTTGGTAGCCAGAAAATAGAAATTAAGATTAATAAAAATGACTTACTGAATGAAGAGAGAGCAAAGAAAAATTGTATAAATTTTCCAAACTCTTTCACTTCCCCAAAGCTAGGCTGAAACCTTTGGTATTTAGTATGCCGTCTTTTGAAAAACAGCACCACATTTTTTTTTTTCTAAAATGAAAGTGCTCTATTTGAATATGTAATTAAATCATGTTGTGTTGGTGTAAAAAATTTCTCTAAATATGGAGAAAGGTCCATAAAAATAGAGAAATAGTATGGACCTTCGGTTAAATTTTCAGCCTTTTTCAGTGAGAGTGAAGTAAAAATTTATTTTCAGCCATGATTCTCATATTATAAAATTATATCCAATTTGTTTAAAATTATTACTACATAATGATTTCTATGTGAAAATGCCAAACATTTCAGAAATTAGATTGTAGTAATGTCTTAAAATTAATTACTTTTTCTAGCTATTAGCCACCGTGATTGTTGGATATTTTGGCTCCTAACAGAAAACCAGACTGTTTTTCTCATCATAGTGTACATTGGTACTATGTAAAATTAGATGCTTTCACGTAAAAACCAACTTATAAGCAATTGTGTAGGAAAGATAACTATATAGGAGCATGGTGCTACATAGTAAAAGATAAGCATTGATTGCCTGAATGAATCCCTCATCTACGTAAGTGGAATTCTAATTTGAAATTTAAAACTTAAGATGTTGATGCTATGTAAGGGCTGGGAGCCTTGGCTCATGCCTGTAATCCCAACAGTTTGGGAGGCCGAGGTGGGAGGATTGCTTGAGGCCAGGAGTGTGAGCCCAGTTTGGGCAACATAGCAAGACCTTGTCTGTCTGTATAAAGAATAAGTTAGCCAGATGTGGTGGCACACTCTTATAGTCTTAGCTACTTGGGAAGCTGAGGTGAGAGGATTGCTTTTGCCCAGAAGTTCAAGGCTGCAGTGAGCAATGATTGTACCATTGATCTGCAGCCTGGCAACAGAGCAAGACCCTGTCTCAAAGAAATATATTTAGATAAGATAGATACTGTGTAAATACTAAATCCATCTCACTAGTACATAATAGTTCATGTATTTATAAAATACACATAAGTTAATATCTAAGAAGTTCAGTGAAAATATTTCCAAGCTCTAGTGTAATGCCTTCCAGTTATCCTTATGAATAGTATCATAGCAAACATTTATGTTAAAAATTAATGTTAAAATTATTTTTAAATAGTCTTGGAGCAAATCGTTGGGCATGCTTTTGAAGTAACCCCTTTTTAAAAAATACGTTTTGTCTTACCAAAATTTTAAGATACCAGTAGTATGTAAGATACTGATAGAGTAGGAGGAGTGATACCTGCTCCACAGCAGTTTGGTCAAATAAGGAGTTGCAGCAAGTATTCACATTATAATGCAGCACAGTAACAATTTGAACGACTGGCATTTTTCAGGAAGAACAGTGGCCAACTATACAAGCTTCTTTTGAATACTTATCAGCATGCTAATTATATATTTCTTAAGTTGTGAACAAGATTTAGGCTCTTTGAATTTTACTGCATTTTTAGATAATTAAAATAAGACCTTGTTTCAGATATGGTGCTATATACTGCATATTTGCCAATAAGATAGAAAAATATGGTTTTGAAGATGAATAAGATGATTACATTATTAATGGAGTAATTGGGTGATTTCACCTCAAATTTTGGTTTAGGATGTTTTAATTAATGAGGATCAGATCAAGCTTGGTGATTATAGGCCTAAAATGTTTTGACTCCACATGTGAAGTTTATGTCTGTTAATTTGCCCCTTTTTTCCAGTATTGCGGAATGCTGCAGCACTCCTTACTCTCTTTTGGGTTTGGTCTTCACGGTTTCTTTTGTTGCCTTGGGTGTTCTGACACTCTGCAAGTTTTACTTGCAGGGTTATCGAGCTTTCATGAATGATCCTGCCATGAATCGGTAAGTTCTTTCCTTGACTATATCTAGAAATGTAAATTCTATAGATAACTTGAGGAAGTAATGATGAATTTCTTTGGCTGATGAATTTTAGAAGAAATGGAATTTGAGGAGGTTTTTTTTTTTGAATGGTTGCAACATTTGGGTTAAAGTACTATGAAAAAATACATTTCCATATTAAAAAAAAGACGTATTTTTGTTGTATGTATTAATACATTATGATGAATATTGGACACCTTCCTTGGATTTCTTTAAGAGATTTTCAGAATCTTGCTTTTTCCCATTTGAAGTTTAGCCCTGTTAAAATCTGATTTCTGTACAGTAGTTAATATCTGGCTCATTAACAAAGTCTGGTTGGAAAACTGCTGTTTGCCTTAGAAGTTACTATTTTTGCCCTCATTGTATGGTAAAATAATAGCTATTATGCTTTTGCATGTGTAGTGATATATATGACTATTTTATTAATGTTATAAAGTTAATCACTGGTCAGGTTTTTAGTGTGAATTAAGTCAGTAGATTTAAAAATATGTAACAACAGTCTAAGCCTTTGGATTATTTTTCTCTTTGAATTAAATGAGAATCAGATTATTTTATGTTTTCTGAAAATGTATGTTTTCTTTAGGGGCATGACAGAAGGAGTAACGCTGTTAATCCTGGCAGTGCAGACTGGGCTGATAGAACTGCAGGTGGTTCATCGGGCATTCCTGCTCAGTATTATCCTTTTCATTGTTGTAGCTTCTATTCTGCAGTCCATGTTAGAAATTGCAGATCCTATTGTTTTGGCACTGGGAGCATCTAGAGACAAGTAAGAATCCTCTTAATATTCTTTAAATTAACTCATGTAATATTCTTTACATGAATTTGTTGTCTAAATATTTAGGGAATATAAATGGATATGGGTAATTGGTATTAGCTTAAGTTAATTCAATAAGTTTCTGTTTTTTGTTTTTCCTGTATGAGATGTTTGAGTTATTTGACTTTTCTAATGCTTTTTTCTCTCAAGAATTTTTAGTTAAAAATCACATCAAAGCATTATAAGTTAATTTTTTCTGCTTCAGATACATTTATTACTTTTTCTATTTGTCCTGTTTTAAAATTAAGAACATAGAGCATAAAATTTAGTCTAGTATAATAAATATAACAAATAATATGTAATTTTATTCTGTGTAAATTAGCTAAAGAAGAGAAAACATTAAGTGAAATGCAAATGAAGGAGAGGAAAATAGAGCCTATCAGGTAATCATAAAATAGACATTTATGGAAAAACAGCCTCATTTGATAGAGTTTTGGACAGTTGCAACTGACTTGGTTAAAAATGAGGATTCTTGACAACTTAGAGGACCAAATGAAATTAATAGTTGGATTCATGAACATCTTACATTACAGAAAAATTTTATACTGTGTGTATTTTATTGATGTATACTAATGGTATAAATTTTTGAGGTACATGTGATATTTTGAGAGCTGTATACATTGTATAGTGATTAAATCAGGATAATTGAGGCATCCAGAAATTTTTGTGAGAGCTAAAAGCCAAACCATTGTTTAGTTCCTTAAAGATACATTCTTTTTATTGTAGTTTTTACAAGGAATTTCTGTATGGAATTTCTTAAAATTCATTGTCACTGTTTTTTTTCCAGTGCTCTATCGATACTGATTATTGATTATAGAAATACATCTGAATTTATGTTTCTTTGGCAGTCTTTTATGAGTAAGGGAACAGCCAAGCTCTTAGGAGGTAGAGTTGTATCAGCAGATTTCTAAAACATTCCAAATTAGCATTTTAATTATAGTACATCAGATTCATCTTTGTATCCCCATAACACACATTGCCAAACATTCTATAAAATTTGCTCAAGTGGTAGGCTGGCTGAAAAATCACCTTAAATAAGCTCAAACTCTTAGACATGTTTCAGATGTTCTTACTCATAGTTGATTATAGTTATTTCAGATTTGTGAGGTTTAAAGTTTCTGGACTGAAGCATTTAAAATGTTGAACTCAAGGGTGCACTCAATTAAATAGCCACTTAGTAGATCTGAAAAGTAGATTGCTTTGACCTAAGTATAATTTGTTATCTCTGTAAATATATTTGTCATTAATTACACTAATTAATTTGGTATATAGTGATAAAACTAGTATTTGGAAAAGAGAAAGAAAAAATATGTTGTTCCACTACTATAAGAATCAGTAGATGCTGTTGTGGGTCTTCCCAGGATACTTAACTAGTCTCACTACTGGCTTTCTCCAAAATTAGATGCAGAGGAAATTTAGAGAGAAAGGAGCAAACTGAGAAGTGTCATATGTGGGTCTGGGATAGTTACTTTGAATTGGTGTCTGTATTATTCCTGTGGCTGCAGCTGCATTAACCTGAGGCAGGAGAGGCTGCCCTCTTGGCTGTGGGAGGAAATAGACATAAACTGTTGTGTTCTTCCCTCCCCCCATTGCTTACAGTAATAAGAGAATAACCATCAGCTACATGCCAGTACTTTTTAAAACAAATGAAGTAAATTTATGAGAAAAATGCCACTTACCACATCTGACTCAAGAAGTAAAAATTATTATTTAATTTCTGCCAACAGAAATTAAAGCTGTTGGCAAACTTCTTGAGCCAGGTGGTATTATAGGCCAGTTCTCACCAAATTCCAAGGAACATTTATCCCTATTTTATTTATTTATTTATTTATTTATTTATTTATTTATTTATTTTTATAGATGGAATCTTGCTATGTTGCCCAGGCTAGACTTGAACTCCTGGGCTCAAGCAATTCTTCTGCCTCATCCTTCTGAGGAGATGGGACACAGGTGCATGCCACCACACTTGACAGATTATTTAAAACAAATACTTTCAAACTATAGGAAAAATATCCCCCAAGTCACTCTGTGAAGCCAGTGTAATCCCAATATTGAAATAAATTAGGCAATTTGAGAAAAATAAAGTATTTCACTCATAGCAGAAGATATTGCGAGGTGTTTGTAATACTGGCCTACAGAAGATATTGCGAGGTGTTTGTAATACTGGCCTAAGGTAGACCAGTGGAATACAGACCCCAGACTAACCCACATGTGGGTGGAACTCTGGTGTATGACAGAAGTGGCATGCCAGGTGAGTGGAGACAGGTGGTGCTAGTCTGTAATGAAGCTAGAAAAAAACTGGATTTCTATCTCACACTATAAACCAAGTCCAGAATGTTAAGGACTTAAATGTCAAAAACAAAAAGTTAAAATTCTACTGAGATTAGTATATTTTGGATGTTTGAGTAGGAAAAGATTTCTTAAACTGACAGAACTGACTTTGGAAGACTGAGATTGACTATGACTGTGAAAGAAAAGATTAATACATTTAACTATTAATATTAGAATAATAGCAATTTTTAAACTGAAAGCTAAGTTAGAAATGGTCATTACAAACTGGAAGAAAATGTTTCCAGTGTGCACTCTTGATCAAGAATCGCTCCTACAAATCAATGAGAGAAATGGACAAAAAACACGATGAGGCATTTAGGAAAAGAGGAAACACCTGAACATGAAGGGAAGTTCAGCATCATTCATGATAAGGGAAATGTGAAGACCACAGTAAGATACTGTTTTACACCTATTGGATTGTCAGTGAACAAGCAAATCAAAAGGAAGGATGAAGGAGAGAGAAAGAGGAAGGAAAATCTGCCAATACCTCTGATGGGGGAAGTTGCAGCTTCACAGGATATCCCATGTTACTGATGAGAATGTAAAGTGGTGTAGTCACCTTGGAAGAGAGTTTGACGTGATCTCCTCATAGGTATATATTCAAAGACTCTTGCACGTGTACACTAGGAGACATATAGAAGAATGTGCGTAGAACAGCCCACAACAGCAGAAGCCTGGGAACAAACCACATGCCAATGCAACAAGAAAGTAGATGATAAAATGTGACAGTAGTCACAGTGCTATGTTAAATATAGTGACTCACAAAACAGTAGGAATGATCATAGCAGCATGAGGTAAAAAAGTAAATCCAAAAAGATGACAATGTAGGATATTATTTTTATGTTAAAAACAAAATTTTAAAATTTGTAATTCTTAGGAATACAAATAGATGAAACCAAACTATAAAAAGGGAAGCAGGCAAGAGAATGAAGCACACGGGATTCAAGATAGTGGTTTCATGGGACGGAGGGCAAGGATGTGGTATAGGCAGGCCTGCCCCTGTTGATAGGTGTGGCTTATTGTCCAGGCCTTCACCTGTATGTGGGAAGTGGGTTCATGAATGCTTGTTACATTATTTACAATAGTTAGTTAGATTAGATTACTGACTAAATAAAAGGAGGGACATGCACAGACCAATGATGATAGTATGTCATCAATGAAGGATTGTGATGAATTCAATTCAGTGTACTGAGGATTAAAAAAGGAAAGGAAAAGCATCTTAATTCTCAAGTTAGAGGACAAGTAAGAGATGATACTGATAGTTGATGAAACAGTTTTTCTCTATTATTAATGAAATAATTGTTAAGGGGAAAATCTTTAAATATGTCTTTGGAGTTGCTTGAATCGTAGATAATTTCCAGTGTTTAGCTTAAGAGGCTGTGTGAGTTAGTTTTAGCCATAGAAATAATTCAATTGTATCTGTAAATTTTATTGCAGTTTTTAGCAAGGAATGTTAGAACTATAGTCTACTTATTCAAATTATATAGCAAATTTTCAAAAGGCAAGCATTTTAGGAAACGGGTTGTAGTGACTGTAAAACTTTTTTTTTCATTTTATAGTGCTTAACCTATCAATCACATGAAGTTTCAATGTAGTTTTCCCTTATTCTTTGTATATTTTATTTGAAATTTAATTTTATTTAATTTTAACTATTTAGATAAGGACATATGTGTGTGTCTATTTATATGTTTGTGTGTATGTATCCACCTTTATTAAAATTAGACATCAGTGTAAAAACTTTTGGCGTGACATTATTGTATATACATTTCTGTGTGTCTGCTTAAATATATGTGTATATATAAATATGTACGTATTTCATGTAAATGAATCATAGCTGGCTTGATTTAAAATATATTTAAGGTTTTTAAAGCAGATTGCCCTATTAGATCTATCATTCATCATCTAACACAGTACAGCTACTATCATGGTAATTCCTTCTTGCCCACTTTTCTTTAAAAAGTTAAAATTGCTGAATCTCAAAGCTACTGACAAGTTTATATTTGTCCCTTAATTTCTCATTATTATTATTAGTTTTTGGCAAGAAAAATGTAAAACACTTTCCAAAGTACGCAGCTTTAATTTTCACCATAATAATTAACTTTGTTCTCCGAATTACTGATTATGATAGGACCACACTGTATAGCATTTGACTTCGTGTGTGGTAATTTTTACTTCCAGCCTATATTGTAATTAAAGGTAGGGAAGATTTATGTTATTTGTGTCTTCTTTGAGATGCTTTACCTGGATTTGAGAACATGTCACAGATGTTGATATTTAATTAAAACAGCTTAATTTTTTTTGTAGCCACAAGTTTTAAACTATTTCAGTTGAAAGCCAAATACATTTGTTTAGCTTGAACTAGCCTAAAGTGTTTAGCGAAATAAAGAGCATGGTGGAGGAATTTCTAGTGGGATGTAAGAGTGCTTGTGTTTTGCTGGGAGGACAGTTAGTTAACCAGTTTGCTTTATGAGGAACATATTTGACAAGTTTGGATGAAAAAATTGGGAGTGGAGGACCTCAAATATTACACTCAAAAATTTAGAGACAGTGTTGAAAATATTAAGATAGTAGGGCTTTAGGAAGATTAATCTGGCTGGCAGTGGCCTGGATAGATCAGGGCTATCCTATAGCCTATTAGTCATTCCTATTAGTGACACTATACTCATTGTAGCAAAGATTGTCATCACAGAGTGGAGTGGGTGGGGAGAGGAAGTCATAGATTTGAAAAAGACCACAAATTATTGTAATGCTCCCTTCCTGTCTTAACCAGGAAAAATTACTATCGAAATTGTTAAAAGTTTAAGGCTACAAAAGCCTGAAATAATTTGAAATTGCTAGGAGTAGCAGTTGAAAGCAAACTACTGAGAAACAAAAGAAAATCAGTGGTCCTTTGCAATTGACTTGAGTGTAGTGGCTTTGACATGCCAAGCCTGCATGACTTGCCCTGAACTCTGCTGCAGCGAGTGGCATGGAGAAGGGTGCTCACTGAGGAATTTCTGAAATTTAGTCATGGCACCAGAGATGTTAGCTGCTGTTGAAGTGGTTGTGCTACTAGGTGGCAGGCACTTAAAAAGAATAATTTTATCTTTCTCCAGGAGCTTGTGGAAACACTTCCGTGCTGTAAGCCTTTGTTTATTTTTACTGGTATTCCCTGCTTATATGGCTTATATGATTTGCCAGTTTTTCCACATGGATTTTTGGCTTCTTATCATTATTTCCAGCAGCATTCTTACCTCTCTTCAGGTAAGCCTATCATTAATTAACTCTGTATAATAACTGATTTTGTTATTTTTCCTCCCAGAAAAGGAACTAAACTTTTTCAAGATGAATGATTATAAGTGGACTATTTAGGTCCTAACTTCTCTGTCTCCTTACCAGAACACATTATATTTATTTGAGCACAGGAGTTGGATGGCAGGTTGTTAAAATACTAGCTAGACCTATTGATGTCACTGTATTTTATATGAAGGTAATTAAGCCTTTCAGTTGATCTTTTTCAAAATAGTATGATACAGAGATGTCATATAAATCTTAAATTTATAAGTAACTAAAATATTAAAAGTTTTCAGAGCTTATTTGGAGTGTTTTTTTAAATTAAATTCTAAAAAATACCAATAGTTTCATGATGTATATAAATATATATATATATATATGTATGTGTGTGTATATATATATATATATATATGATGTGTGGTGTGTATTACACACATGCAGACATGATAGATGTTTTGTAGACATGCACACACAAAACATTGCCCTAGAAATAAGCTTACTGTAACTTAAAGGAAGATCTTTGCTACCTAAGTTAAGGAGTAAAAGAAAATGTAACACTGGCAGTGAAGATTTGTTCATTTTTTTTTCTGTAGAAGTAAAAGTTGTTTGAGAGTTGTGGAACAGGCATGACTGTGGTATGAAGAAAATTAAGATGGAGTTGATGGCATTTGGTGACCTAAGGAATAAGGGAAAAGCGTGAATCAGAAAATTGATTGCTCATCAGAATCATTTTAGGAAAGTCATGTCTAAAAGTGTGGCTTTTTGTTATCTAATGACTGGATTACTAAGATCACCCACATTTTAATTACACCAGTGTCTTCTCTTTAGAGGTGATTTTTTTGTTTATTAAAATTTTTTTTTCCCTGAATACTCTTCTGTAGATTTGAAATATTGCATCCTAAAAGTACCAGGAATGTTTATTGTTTAAAGCCTATGAAAAAAGTTTCTTAGCGATCATATTCTTTTTAAAGATACATACATTTTTTTTCAGGTTCTAGGAACACTTTTTATTTATGTCTTATTTATGGTTGAGGAATTCAGAAAAGAGCCAGTGGAAAACATGGATGATGTCATCTACTATGTGAACGGCACTTACCGCCTGTTGGAGTTTCTTGTGGCCCTCTGTGTGGTGGCTTATGGTGTCTCAGAGACCATCTTTGGAGAATGGACAGTGATGGGCTCCATGATTATCTTCATTCATTCCTACTATAACGTGTGGCTTCGGGCCCAGCTGGGGTGGAAGAGCTTTCTTCTCCGCAGGGATGCTGTAAATAAGATTAAATCGTTACCCATTGCTACGAAAGAGCAGCTTGAGAAACACAATGATATTTGTGCCATCTGTTATCAGGTAACTCCTTCAGTAAGAATCCATTTGGGTGGGTCATACAGATCCCTTGGGACTGAACCATTAACCAAATTCAATTTAAATTTCTAGGCAAAATTATCTTCTGGGTTAAAAAAAAAATGGGCCTCAGAAATTAAAGACCTGATAAAATATTTCCATTTTATTTCTAAATTAAGTTTTAAATTTAGTCCCTTGGGCTAATGTATTGTTGTTTTCAACATTATTGCTCACCCATAAATAAAGGAAAAACAGGTCAGGTGCATTTTATATTTACTCGTGAATACACGCTCAACACGGACTATCAAATATACTATCCATGAGGGGTCAGCAACTCCTGAAAAGTGGTGTGCCAAGATTCTGACTCTTTTCCCTCTAGTATTCCCATAGTGGGGAAGAAATATTCATGTACCTAACATAGGTAGAGAGAATATGTGCCCACTTGTGGGTTGCTAAACATCTGAGGGTACAAACATTTTGTGGGAGTGGGTGGATGTGGTAGAGGCCACCAATTGATGTGCAATTGAAGTTGGCCTACCTGTAGTCTTTGGCACATGCACCATAAAGAGCCTGTTGATTTCCTTCTATTACAAATTAAAGGTAGTACTTAAATCATTTTGGAAATAAAACAACAACAAAAAGACCTAGAGTTTGATCGTTAGTCCTTGGTGCAAGAAGCTGCACTGTTGGAAATGTGGACAGAGATGATGGGCAATAGCAGAAACTGTGTCCCATTTATAAAGTCACCCTCAAAAGAGTATGCGCTGGTAGAATAAAACTGTGGACAGTGTCAATAATATACAGGGGATATTCTTCATGATTGCATTTGTAGTTTAGGTGGGGTATGTATGTATTTGTGCATATTTAAATTTGTGCATATTTAAATAAGATTTTTTTTTTAATAAATTTTTTTTTAAGGGCCGGGCAGGAGCAGCAGGAGCAGTAGAGCGTCCCTCTGCCCAGACTCCGGCCACAATAATAATTTTTTCTAACAGTAAAATACAACTACCAATTTTTTATGTGATTAGAACATACTTTATGGTCCTAGTTAACCAGTGTTTTCCAGGTGGTTTTTGCATTTGAGGGGACTGAGGACTAATGTTAGGATTCCTGCCCCACTTCAAAGTAGTCGTTCTCTTAGTTCTGTTTATTATTAAAGTGAACTCTAGCTCTTTTGTGTTAGGTAGCCTCATTGTACTCAGGACAAAGCACATCAAAAACAGTTGGAGCACCTCAGCTTCAGCAGCTGATGTCTGAATATTCCATCTTGGAGATTCAAGAGTCCTGTTTGTCTCTCCTGTTGTCACATCACTTTTTTTGAGGTGCTGGAACTACCTGCTGATATTACGTAGAAAATGAGAGTAGAACTGCTTAGCTTCTTAGCTGGCTGCTTTTCCTTGGATGGCTTTCTGCTTAAAAGTTGACTCACAGGTGTTACCAGTTCTTGGCAAGGAATTTCTGGGATATCCACACCTCCTTGTTTTGGGACTTTAAACAAAATCAGTGGTTGATTCGCCAAATGTGTGTCTTTATAACTTTATGTCTTCAGGTTTCCCTCTTCATATATATTTTATGCAAGGAATATTAATGCAAAGTACACCACTCCTTATTCCAGTGGTTATCAAATGTGAGTGTGTAAAAGTCACATGGGTGGCTTGTTGAAACTAAACTGTAGATTTTACGAATCCCGTCATCACATATCCCACTTCAGAAGGTCTTGGGTAGACCAAGACTATGTGTTAACAAGTGGTTCTGATGTGAGTTGAGAAACACTGGCTTATATAGACCAAATCTTGGAAACTGGGTGTATACATTGTCCCTAATGAGAGATTGCCACTTCCTTGCCAATACCCTGGTATTATGTGGCCGATTTTGTCTCCTTGCTAATTTCATCATGGAGTTAATCTGTTTAGCTGTGTTGAAGCAAAACTGTGGAAGCAGTCTTGTCTTCATCAGATTTTCTGAAGTTCTAATTATGGTCTTGTCATACCAGTGGAGACCCAGTAATAATACTGCAACAATTGTGTAATACTTGTGTTTCATACTAAGGCAAAACCCAGTTATAAAGGTAGTTTCTTCCTCATTTTTAAATTTTCCTTCCTTTTTAAAAAGTATATAGCCAGTGGTTCTTATATTATTTGTATAAGGGTGGGGGGGGGTTTATGATGGCAACAGGATTATTACTGATATATAAAGTAAGGTTTATTCTAAGATCTGTGTTACAGATTTTCCATTGTGGGAAAGAAACATTAGACCCAGAACTTTGGAGATAGCACCAAAGATTCTAGATAATAGACATTTATAAGGTGTCTTTTTCTCCCCTCTTTTAGGACATGAAATCTGCTGTGATCACGCCTTGCAGTCATTTTTTCCATGCAGGCTGTCTTAAGAAATGGCTGTATGTCCAGGAGACCTGCCCTCTGTGCCACTGCCACCTCAAAAACTCCTCCCAGCTTCCTGGATTAGGAACTGAGCCAGTTCTACAGCCTCAAGCTGGAGCTGAGCAAAACGTCATGCTTCAGGAAGGTACTGAACCCCCAGGCCAAGAGCATACTCCGGGGACCAGGATACAGGAAGGTTCTAGGGACAATAATGAGCACATCGCCAGACGACCAGATAACCAGGAAGGGGCTTTTGATCCTGAAGAATATCCTCACAGTGCAAAAGGTGAAGCACGTCCTGTTGAATCAGCCTAGAGGAAAAGAAGCAGGAATGATGCTTTGATACTCTAGAGGAGAAGTTAACTCAAGGTGGAATTCATGGATTTGAGGAATGAAAATGAGATGATCAGGCAGGAAATTGACATTCCAAGGATCTACTCCAGGAAGTACTCTCAGTGGAGACCACCTGGTTTCATCCCCTGACATTGTGGGAGAAATTTTGCAATATATGCTAATCAAAATGTATTTATATATGTTCTATGCTGATGTTTTGTAGAGGTTTGTGAAGAAAATTCAACCTGAACTTCAGAAACTACCCCTGATATGCGTGAGAGAGAAGTAAAATCAGATTTGAATGTTGAAGGGACTAAGGAAGTGAGGATAAAGAGCGTGAGGACAGCATGGGAAGAAGGAGGCAGAAGTGGAACTGAACTTTCACTTTCCATGGGACAGATCAATCTCATCAAGTCTGAGTAGTGACCAGCCCTCTCCTCCACCCCTTCTCCTCAGTTAATTGGAACTCAGTCAGGTGATTATTGAGTTTTTCATAGCACTGAAATGAAATCAAAGATGTAGAAGCATTGATTGTATTCGAAGATTGAAGCACGCTCATACTTTGTATGTGCTTTAGGGAAGGGGTGGGTGGGCACTTGGGCCTTGTGGGTGCATTCATGTAATCTGAGACTCTTGAACTTTATGACAGAGTCTTCAATATTTTGATGTATATGAAATTTTGTTAATATGTTGTATACTTCGCTGGCTGTGTGAAGTAAACTAAAACTCTAATGAACACTTTGGAGTCCACTTTAGTGAAGGAGACCAAAGTGGGAAGGGCTTTAGGGCACTGAAAGAGGCCCTGGGTGTACTTTTCAATCCTGTGTAATGTTCAATTCTTGCAGCTGAATCAAAACAGTGTTAAATTATGGCAATATTTGCACTTTGGGAATGAATACATAACTGTATGATCACACTCTGCAAATGCCACTTTTAAAGCTGTTAATAGACTTCGCACCTTTTCTTTGACAAGTGTCATATTTAAATTTTTACATTCATCATGGCTACAGGTAGAACTGGGGAGGGGGGAATGTAATTTTTTATGGGAATTTTGATATGAAAAGAAATTAGTCATTTATTTATACAATAGGCTTGGCTCAAAAAGTGTTTTTCAGACCTCGGTATTCCTAATGTGGGATGTGACTTTATTTTATTTTTAGTAGCAAATTTGGATGTAGACTGACAGACATAGCTGAATGTCTTAATAAATTTAAATTTGAAGATAATTATGTTTTGTTCCTGTGTTTTGTTGTCATTATAAAGTGCTTTTTTTGAAATTCTGTTCTTAGGAAGTTATGTTTTCATCTTAGTTGGACTTATATGTTGATCCTCATCAGAAATGCCTTGTAGATGGCAAAACTCTTTGATTGAAAAGGACCATTTCTTTGAAATCTTATATACCCAGTGTCAGCAAACCCAGCTTTGCATCAGAAGTGTTTGGGGAGATTTTTATTTTAAAAAATTATGCATTTCTGAACCTTACTTCTGATTCAGATTGAATCAGCCTTTTAGGGTGCCTGAGCATTTCAGAGCTTCTATACAGTTAGCCTAGCTCTATAACACAGTATGACTTGTTGAGGGGAGAAAAAGTATCTAGGCTAGAATTCATTTCTCCCGAGGTGTAGCTAAAAGTTTATCTTTTTAGTGTACCGTGTTAGGTGGAAGACAAAGCAGATAGCTCCCTCTAGTGGTAAGAAGGCTGCTATCCAAAGACCTGACGGTACTGAGATTTCAATAAAAGTAGAGTTGTTCGGAATCACTTTCTCATTATAATACACTTTTTAATTCCTAATAGCGAATAGACCCCAGCTCTACATACTAAATCAGATGAGTCTGTTAGTAGCCTTTTAGACAAATGTCACTGTAACTGTGTATTTCAGGAGGAATATATTATGTGGTTATAACAGAAAACCTCAAAATTGTAGTGGTTCTGAAACCACAAAGGTTTACGTCATACATGTACATTACAAGGATACCCTATTTGGTGCAGACTCAGGTAAGTAGGCTGGTAGAATAGCCACTATTGAACTTTCTGGTTGGTTATGCCAAACGGAAGACTGCAAAGCTGAACACCAGCAATTACATGCTCCTCCCTGGTGTGGACATGTCACTTCTACTCACTCCCTTGGCCAGAACTACTGGTATGGCCCCACCAGCCACAACAGCACAGAAGCTGTTTTCTGTGTCCTAGAAAGAGTGTATCAGTGACCAGCACTCTGGTGGGCAAGACTTCATTTTACAGGTTATTCAAAATTTGGGAGCACACCTGTGAATGGTTCCAAATACACCAGTTGAGAACCTCTGACTTAGTTTGTTCCTTGTCCTTGTGTACTGGCTGGACAGTAGCATGTATAATGCCATCTGAATTCAAAATCTAGTCATTTTGTAATAGCTTCCAACTCACTGCAGAGTTTTTAACTTAGGAAGAAGACAAAGTTTAACCACCTGGTTCTACTGAAGAGAAAATTAGATTCCGTTCCCCTTGTATTATGCATGATAAAATTGAGAGAATCATCAGTTTCCTTGTGAGACCTTTTTAGGTCACTTGTCTACTTCATGATTTCCAGTGTTTTCAGACAGTGCATACCTACTTTCACTCATTAGTATTCCCTTACAAACTTTGTAATAAGGATTGTCACCTTAGGAACTTTGCCATCAAAGGTAGTACTGTGACAATCCTTTGTCAGTCCTCTTGGATTTAGGGAGATGGGCAGCATAGAAGGGATAAAAGGGGCTTTCACTAAGGGCAGGTGCTCTGGATTCTAATTTTCAGTCCTCTATGATCTTTGTTTAGCCTTTGTTTTTCTGCACCTCAAGCCTCATCTGAAAAAAAATCACTGAGGTATCATTCTGGTTTCAGATTTTGCCCATCTGTATTTTTAATCCTCACCACTAACTGAGTAATAAGCTTCATATTTTTTAACAGTTTTAAACTAGAGACAGCGGCTTCATATATTTTTCATGTGCTGGGCTACATATTAAACTTAGCTAAGATTTGGCTCGCCACTGTATTTTCAGTGTCTGGCATAGGGCAGGAGCACTCTACATTACTGAGTGAACAAATGAACTTAGCAAGTGGCTCCTCATATCAACCCTGTAGTCTAAAAATGGCAGAGAATTCTATTCTTTCCGGAGGCAGAGAGCATAATATTGCATGGCAACTAAATGAAGTCATTTCTGTGAGCGGGTTTTGATCGTCTTAACTGATCAGATCCTGAACTCAGTTTCTAGAACAGAAATTACAAATTTGGGGCCTTCTGGGGGAAAATCTGGGCTGATAAATTTTGCTTTGTTTTGTTGTTTGACCTCAATGATACATTTATTTTATTTACTTTTTTTAGATGGAGTCTCGCTGTGTCACCCAGGCTGGAGTGCAGTGGCACAATCTTGGCTCACTGCAACCTCTGCTTCTCAGGTTCAAGTGATTCTCCTGCCTCAGCCTCCTGAGTAGCTGGGACTACAGGTGCACGCCACCACATATGGCTAATTTTTGCATTTTTAGCAGAGACAGGGTTTCACCAGGTTGGCCAGACTGGTCTCTAACTCCTGGCCTCAAGTGATCCACCTGCCTCCGCCTCCCAAAGTGCTGGGATTACAGGTGTGAGCCACGTCCGGCCTCAATGGTACATTTTTGAATGATATTTTTAAAAATATTTGAAATAGTTGCCAACCATTTAAAAATTGCAAGATTGTGTATGACAAACTCAGTTTCTATCTTCTTGTGAAAAATTGGAAATGCTGGCTGCATAGGCCCCTCATTCTTGCTTGGCAACAGCTAGCATGAGTTGGGGTGGGTTGGGTTTCTGTTTCACCCCTGTTCTCCTCTGCACCACAGCTTGCTTGATTAAATTAGATTGCAGTCATCAAACTCTTCTGTTTGCTTAGAAGATGCTGTAAGTGAACACTGGGCAAGTTCGACATCTCATTTAATCACAGTCAAATCCTGTATGAGTGTGTATAGTGCAGATATTCCGTATCGATTAAAGTGAAAAACAACCGGAAGCAATGTGTGTAAATTTGATGTTCATTTATGGAAGTGTAGAACCTGTTTTTCTTTAATGGCAGTAGTGCAGTTAAAAAAAAAATCAATGAGCAAGTGTTTTATTTGAAGATATTTTCAATTTGGATCTATGCTGGAATTTTGCACTTTGATACTACCAAGTTGTCCCATGACCAGTGTTTCTTAACCTTTGATGGGTGTTGGAAGCAGGTTGAGAAGCTTGAGAAAAATATGATACCTAGACTCAGTGCCATAGATTCTGACTGGGTAGGTTTGGGATGAAGCCTGGTATCTTATCTTTTTCCAAGTTTTCAGATGATTCTGATTCTAATGGAAAAGTGAGTAACTTTCATTTAGAGTAAATATTCCTGCTATTTCAGTGAGAGGGGGCTTCTTGTTCTTGGATCTGCTGTTTTTATGGAAGAAGATTCTTAGAGAAGAAATACACATGAGGTTTGCCTTTGGGAAACATCGGTGGTTAAGGATTTCAGCAAACATTACAACTGATGGGGTTTCTACAGTGAAACAGCAAAGCCTGGCCGACACATGATGCAGGTGCGCATGTGCGATCTGGCCTAATCTACCAACCTTTTTGGTTGGTTAACCACTCAGAAGTGTCTCAAGCTATTTAAAGGTAAAACGCTGTTAGCACCCCCTCCACCGCCCCTTTCCCCAAGCATATAATATTAAAGAATCACAGAATTTTGGAAGCAAACCAGCCTTCAGAGACCTAGATCAGGGGTCTTACTTTACAAGAGAGCCAACTATCAGTGTTCCTAAGGCTACACAATTGATGGCAAAGCTGGGAAGTGTGCCAGGTCTCCTGAATCCAGTCCAATGCTCTTTCTGTTAAACCTTCTCACTTCAGAAAAGATTCAAACACCCATGTCTATTTTGTTGTATTCAATAAAACTTACATTGACTTTAAAGATGTTATAGGGGAGATTTGGTGAAGATCTGAAACAGTTTGTGATATATTTAAAATCATCAATTTGAGATCAAACTTCTGGAAAATTATGTAAAAAGGGAAAACAAACAGTAAAAATATGGGGTGTAGAATAAATCTTAGTATGTGGCAAGCCACAGCCCTTCAAGATTTGGAGTTGGAAGCTGTTGGCTATAAAATAGCCTTGTGCCATTTAATATAAAAATACCTTCTGCATATTAGAGCCACAAATCCGTGCAGACCCATGTAATCACACTATTTGCAGGAACAGATGGGCTGTGTTTAAAACTGGGGAGTCAAGCCTTGGTGTAGAGAATTTTAAAATACAAAACTTCTTCCTTCCCGAGGTAAGTATTAAATCTTCCTAAGAGGCACATATGAGGGAGAGAGAGACATAAACATTGTAAATTCCCATTTTTTTCTCTAGTTGATTAATAAATCTTTTCCGAAGTCACTAGTCTTCCCCAAATTACCTTGAAATGCCTCCTCTACCCCTAAAATGAAAGATAAAATTTTAAGGGGGCCATTATATTTATTTTTGTTATCATGAGCTGTATCGTCAACTCAAAGGAATAAATCTGCGAGGTGGCTGCCTCTGTGTGTTTTGGTGCTGGTGCTGGTGGGGGCTGGTACTGGAAAGCCATGTATATTAGAAAGTATGTTCACAAGGAGAAGGAAGCCAATTAGCTGAGGTAACTTACACCATTTTAGACCTTCAGCCTGTATCTCACAGGCTTACAGCCTGCCTCCATGCCATTGCCCTTTATCTTTTGTTACGGCTTCAGGCTTTTGCAGTGTTTTCTACACTTAAGAAGGAAAGACACAAATATAGCTTGAACAAATAATACCCGATAAATGAATATGCTCAGGTGATTGGCTCACACCTGTAATCCCAGCCCTTTGGGAGGCTGAGGAGGGAAAATTTCTTGAGCCCAGAAGACTGAGATCAGCCTGGGAAACAGGGAGACCCTATCTCTCCATGGCTGGAGATCTGAAGATGTTCTGCTCTGTCCACTATGGCAGCCACCCCTCATGTGGCTATTTACATCTGAGTTAAAATTTTTTTCAGAAATTAAAAATTCAGTCCCTCAGTCACATTAGCCACATTTCATGTTCTCAATGGCCACATGTGATTAGTGATGACCATATTGGACTTTACAGATAGAGAACATGTCCACCATTGCAGAAAAGTCCTTTGGACAGTACCAGAGCTTAGAAGGTGGAGGGGGCTAAGCAAAGAGAGTGGAGAGGGGGCATCATGAGAGAGGAGACTAGACACATACAACCATGAGGTCATGGGCGGGCTGGTGCACCACTTTAAGAAGTTTGGACTTCGTACTGAAGATTTGCCTTTCAGTAAACTCACACTGCTATTGGGTGGACAACGGACAAGAAGGAGGACAAGAGTGGATGCCAGAGACTGGTTAAGAGGCTGTGGCTGTGGTACTCCAGGTAAGAGAGGAGGATGCCCAAGGACTAGACATCCTCCGTTATTCACAACGCTTCGGCCAGGGCCTAGAGCACAGGCATCACTTACAAGTGCCAGGTCTAGATTATTTACTCAAAATAGCCCTCATCCTACAGGAAAGGAAATTTAAATTTGCATGGTTAAATACATTACCCCCACAGACCACACAGCTAGTAAGTTTCAGAACTGTGATCTGTGATTCTAGCACACAGCTATGCAACTCCAAAGCCTAAGATATATCTATATATCTATACATGTATATGTATATAAAAATATATGTGTGTGTATATATATGTGTGTGTGTGTATGTATAAATATATATATATACACATATATATATATATATATACACATATATATATAAAGAAGGACTTTCACTCTGTCACCCTGGCTGGAGTGCAGTGGCATGATCTTTGCCCACTGTAACCTCCACCTCCTGGGTTCAAGTGATTCTCCTACCTCAGCCTCCAGAGTAGCTGGGATTATAAGCACACACCACCATGCCTGGCTAATTTTTGTATTTTTAGTAGAGATGGGGTTTCATCATACTGTTCAGGCTGGTCTCGAACTCCTGACCTCAAGTGATCCACCTGTCTTGGCCTCCCAAAGTGCTGGGATTACAGGCATGAGCCATTGCGCCCGGCCCAGATATTTTTTATTGTTGCTTTTCTTCTCTACATAATGTTTGCTTCCTAAAAGCAAGGAACACAGACAGAGACCTGGAGGAGTGAAGTGGAGCTTGGCGGGGCAGCTCCCAGGGGACAGGGAAGAGGCTCTGCCTCACAGTCATGTGACCTGAGGAACACTAGCCCCAAACCACCCTAAATGTCATGTCTGGAAGGGCGCTGTGGCCCTCAGTTCACACCTGGTACCGAGTTCTGTTCCGTTTCCTTTATTTTCAAGGCATAGGTAGCAATGTGCCTGTTAATACATACAGCAGGCTTAACAACCTAAGGATATGCAATACACATTATCTGTCAATTGGCGTTTTGCTGGTGACTAATTCATTCCCTTTCACATCAGATTTCCCCCCAGATTCAGTGACTCACTCTCTCAACTGCATCCTCGCCAGCACTCCAGTTTCTTTTCCTTTTAAGATGAGGAAAATTATATTTCAGAGCAGTTTTTGTTTGTTTGTTTATTGCCAGCTTCCTCTAGTCCAAATATAGCTGGTTGGTGGTTTGGGTCCAACGCTAGGACCCAACCTGGATAGCCAATTTTCTGTATGTGATGACATTAAATGTGCGAGCTTTTATGAAAGTGTATGTGCCTTTGAAGAATTTTCCAGGCATCTAGGGAATTGAAACTAGTAATTTATAATAGATTTCCCTGACTAGCAAGATAATTCCCTAATGGAAAGAAGAGGGCTTTATCTCGAACTGTCTGCAGCAGGGGAAAGAAACTTAACATGACTTTGACATTCTCGAGCTTCTAGGTGTAAGTTTACTTGTTTATTTTGCTCTTTTTAAAATATTCAATGTAAAATTCTTTAAAATCTTATTTTACCTTTTTTGGTCACTTTCATTTTGATTTAATTTCAGATTTACAGAAAAGTTGCTAAAACTTTTATATACTCTTCACCCAGATTCACCAATTGTTAACATTTTGTCACATTTGATGAGCAATCCTTCACAATACACACACACACTCACACATTATTTTTGAACCGCTTGAGAATAAGCCACAGACATAATGCCCCTTTAACCCTAAATATTTCAGTGTATATTTCCTAAGGCTAGACATTTTCTTACATAACCACAGTAAAATGATCAAAACTAAAAAATTTAACACAGATACAGTATTATTATTTAATCCACAGTATCTACGTCACAGAATTATTGAACTTTCACCCTTTATCCCAATAATGTCCTTCATAGTTGTTTGCAGCATCTCCACGGAGGTCCCTTGCAGAATCGAGCCCAGGATTACTCAGGAAAGCCTCTTTCAGTAAAATGCTAACTAATAAAATAGATAAAGGAATGACAGAATTAGAAAATTATCATTTTGTAACCATTATAGTAGTAATTGATTTAGGCAAGAATTATCCATGGATACTAAAACTAGCGGATGAAAGTTTGAAAAGGAAAAAGATGCTTATATAGCCTCATAATACGGTCCCTCAAATCATTTATTATTAAGAATGGGAAGAACAGTAACTCTACAGGAGATAAATCTAGTAGATAACACGGTAACCAAGTGACTGAAGTTAGCATCGCCAATGATAGACCAGCCCCTCATCATGTACCCCTTGACACAATGCACTAAGGAAGACACCCCTTTACCTACAAGATATTCTTGTTAAGAATAATCTAATCATGAGGAAATAGACAAACCCAAACTAAGAGATATTCTACAAAACAGTGTTTCCTTTTTAATGACAAGCCTGATTAAGTCAAGGGTTGTATCAAGAGTTGCGTTTTCGCAAAGCAAATCACAATGAGATATTATCTTACAACAGTCAGACAGACTAGCGATTATTAAAAAGTCTAAAACCAACAGATGTGGGCAAGGATGCAAATAAAAGGGAATGCTTATAGACAGTTGATGGGAATGTATATTAGTACAATCTTTATGGAAAACAGTATGATTTCTCAAAGTCCAAAAATAGGACTGCCATTTGATCTTGCAATCCTGCTACTGGGTATACACCAAAGGGAAAGAAACAATCATATAAAAGATATTTGCACTAATATGCTTATTGCAACACTGCACAATAGCAAAGATATGGAATCAACCTGAGTGTCTCCATCAGTAGAGCACAGGATAAGGAAAACGAGGTATCCCAGCTCTTTGAGAGGCCGAGGCGGGTGGATCACCTGAGGTTGAGGGTTCAAGACCAGCCTGGCCAACATGGTGAAACCCCATGTCTACTAAAAATACAAAAAATTAGCTGAGTGTAGTGGTGGGCACCTGTAATCCCAGCTACTCGGGAGGCTGAGGCAGGAGAATCTTTTGAATCCAGGAAGCAGAAGTTGCAGGGAGCCGAGATCGTGCCATTGCACCCTAGCCTGGGCAACAAGAGCAAAACTCCATGCCAAAAAAAAAAAAAAAAAGAAAAAAAAATGAGGTATACATATACCACGAATACTACTCAGCCATAAAAAAGAATAAAATCATGTCTTTTGCAGCAACACGGATGGAACTGGAGGCCATTATCCTCAGTGAAATAATTCAGAAACAAAAAGTCAAATATCCCATGTTCTCACTTATAACTGGGAAATGGATACACAGGAACATATAGAGTGGAATAGACACGGGAGACCACAAAAGGTGAAAGGGTGGGAGGGTCGTGAGGGTTGAAGAACGACTTGTTGTGTATAATGTTCTCTATTTGGGTGATGGGCACACTAAAAGCCTAGACTCCACAACTATGCATGTAAGAAACCTGCACTTGTACTCCCTAAATATGTAAAAATGGTTTTAAAAAGTTGCATTTTCAAAAAATACCACTAGATGTCACCGTGGTTCTGCAAGTTGCACAAGTTTTATCAGTAAAGGCTACAGATTCCTTGGTGGCCTTCCTCCTGACTGACTCGTTTGTAGACTGGGCACATTTAGTCAATTTCAATACCTATAGCCTTTATGAAGCCTACAAATTAAATAATGGTAAAAGCAACGAGGGACGAGGCGGTAGGCTTAAAGCTCGTTTCTGCCAGTACAAGCCGTAGGACGGGGCAGTTCTTGCTCTGTCTCTGGACTTGGTTTCCTGGATTGCCTGCTCCTCATCTCTTCTAGCGCTCACAGTCTGCGAATGTAAACGGATGTTTTCTCAACTAAAATTATTTCAGTGCCCCTTGCAAGATTTTTGTCCAACCACATTGGACAAAAATTTTTGTTTTTCTTTTTTTTTTGTTTGAGATTTTTCTGTTTTTCTTTTTCTTTTGTTTTTTTTCACTCAGTGCTCTTATTTGTATAGTACTTGTCTTTAAGTTGACTTCGCTTTTTAAAATGTAAAGAAAGAAAAAAATGTCATAGGCCCATCACAAGTGGAAACCAGTTCACGTGCCATAAATAAAGGTAACCATGAAAATAAATGTAATATAAGCAACATAATATAATTACATTCAAGCGATTGTTTGCCAAAGGCTCAGAGCGTGATATACTCTTTTTTCCCTCCTTTTTCAAAAGGAGATTTGGAAATGTTGAAGAGGAAGGAGTTGAAGACAGACCAGTCCTGAGACTTGCCTTTCAATGTCAGCAAATAATCGAGACTGACAAGACCTTTCTGTCTGTGCAGTTCACGAAATCAACCATGATGCTTCATGTACTGTCCGAAACCATCCTCATGCTTTCATAAGCTGTTCTAAGCTATAGGATTCTTTTTCTTTCTTTCTTTCTTATTTCACTCTTGATTCTTCAGTATTTCTAAAGGGCATGATTAGAAATCAAACATTATTGAATGTTTTCTTCAATCTCTATTTAAGCTTTCACTTTATTTTGGTATCTACTTCAGTTTTGTATTGGTTTAACTTCCCTTTAATGTGTATTTAAATTTGCCTTTACATTCAGTCTTCTTCCACTTAAAACACTCACTCTCTTTTTAACAGAGGAGATGATATATACTCCTCTGCTGTCAATGTCGAAGCAATTATGTGCCACCAAATGGCTTATGATGTGGCATCTCTTCCTGATAAAGGCTTATGATAGATAGGACGTGACAGAGGTCAGGAATTCTGCTGAGTACAACCTGAGGGTATTCTTCAAATTGCTTGAGCTTTCTCCAAATCCCCTAGGACACAATCAGAAAACGAGTCCCCTTTAATTTTGGTGCAGAGCTTTTTTTTTCCTTCTTCACAGAGATTCAGAGTGAAGATGCGTGAGGCTGAGCCATCTAATTGCACTCTTTACTCCCTAACATTAGTTTAGCCCTTTCCTGCTTTGTATAATCTATTATAATTACTAATTTGCTGGCCACAATTAGCATAGGAGGTTTTATCGAAGCAGAAACAATTTCTTAGCTGCCCAGTGTTATTAAATAATTTAAATAGGGGAAGACAACGGATTTCAACCAAATGTGCTTTGTTTTCTTAATGCCTGTGTTCCCATTAAGGAAAACCATTATAAGGTAAAGAAATCAGGAAATTCATAAAGATCAATACACCAATTATTTCCTGCATTATAAGAGTTACCTTTTCATAATTTTCTTTTCTTGGTGAGGTAGATTTATTTTGCCATTAGAAGCTCAAAAGCTGAGAGGTCAGTTTCACTGTTCAAAACAGAATGCTCTTTGTCTAGCCGGAAACAATGTTTTCCCAAAAAACTGTTCAGAGAGATCACGTCCCCCCCAAATTTTGATTAAAAAGGTTGATTCTGAATCAATAGAAACTTTTTTCTATACCAAATTATGTTGAACTATACTGTACCCCCCAGGCCCCATCCCCAAATCAGAGTAACAATCTCTGAAGGGTTTTTTTGGTTTTTGTTAGTTTTCATCACCGTAACTACGCTGAGATTCAAAGCAGCATGGGCAGATATTACATAACTTGAAATATACTAAATATACCAGTGGAAATCAAAAGTGAGGCATGGTTAGTCTCTGGTGGGAGGCTTACTTGAGAGTTTCTGAAGAGTTCTTCAGGTTTCTTCTAGCCCCATTTTTTCCTTGTGCTGATTAGTGTTTACGATTTCATTATCTTCTTTATGTCACAGATTCCTCCCTCCCCCCCAACGTTTACTCTATTGTTTTATTATGTGTTGACATCAGCCTACGGATGATGGTGTTCTGGCAAAGTCTCCTTCCATGGCTTTCTGAATACAACTGGTAAGTGTTCTTTGAGCCTCTTTCTGGAACTATATCCCCAGGGCTGCAAATTATACTTGATTTCATTGTTTTCAAGTGTGTAGAGCCAACATGTCTGTTTAAGATACTGAGCCAAGTATTGTCTTTCCAGCACATCTATAACTATCGATTCCTATGAGAGAGGCCTAATTATATTTGTGCTTATCTTAAAACCACAGCATTGAAAGAGGCTTTAAAAATTCCTTCATCTCATCTAGGGCCTGGGTTCATCCCCATCCCCTATCAGTCTTCTTTCTGTGGTACAAGTAATAGAAACCAACTCTGGGCAAATTAAACCAAAAAGGGTATTTGTGTTATTGAAATAAAAAGGCAGCTGAAGAACCAGGTTAGGACGATTCAGATACCATGAAGATTCTGGGGATCTAGGTGACTAGGTGACAGGCACTGACCAGTGATGTCACCCAGTGGTGACTCCAAGGAGATATTGGAGGATATTTGGAGGAACTTGAAACCCTTCCATCCAACCCTAATTCTTTGTGTGAGAAGTTGAGTTTTCTTACCCTTATGCAAAATGCTATGTGAAGATAGGTTAAAGTGGTCCTCCAAATCCTGCCCTCAACAGATTGCCACCCCCATCCCTTCTACATAGAAACTATAAGGCTGCCACTGAAACAACCACTGGGGGTATCAGCTTTGCATTGTCTTCCCAACTCCATTCTTGTCCCACTGCAGAGAAGAGAGTCCTTCTTTGAAGTGGTGCAAGAATGGGGTTGGGAAGAAAGTCCATTTGGACCACCTTAGGTGTGTGACCACCCTTTGGCCAGGGCCATTGTTTAAGTCAAGGCTGCCACAATAGAGGAGAGGTAATTCTCCACAAGGAAAATTGGGGGCTGTTCCCCAAGGGAGAGAGAATGGCCAAAAAACATATAGTCACTATCTTAGCAAGAGAACGACAACCACTTTCAGTGATATGAGCTGCGCTGACTCTTCAAGCAGCCTCCTGAGAAGTTCTGATAGCTGCAAATCCTGTGTTTCCTTTAGGAGAACTCAGCCCCCCATGGCTTTCCTCTGCTGATCCTGGCTACACATTCTTGAGCTCATCCAAAGCAAATCTTTCAGATGTTTTATGTCAACCTGCAAGTCAACCTCTCCTTGCAAGTTGCTCTCTCCTTCTTAGATATTTTTGGGGGCTCTGAACTAGTTATTTTCTTTTCCTGGGATGTACGTGCCCCAAATCTTTATATGCCTGATTCCATTTCACCCGTCAGTTCTCAGCTCAAATCTCATCTTCTCAATGAGGCCTAATTGGACAAATCAAGCTCAAGGCCCTCATACTCAATGCTTCTCTCTGTCTGCCACCCTGCTTTTCATAGTCTTTATTGCAACATGAAATTACTTTTTGGGGGTTTACTTTTTGTCTATCTTTCTCATGAAACTAAGCTTTAAGTTTCATGAGAGCAGAGACCTTCTCTGTCTTTGTATTAATGTATATACTCATTGCCTAAATTGTGCCTTTTAGACTAAAGTTGCCCAATAATTATTTTTTAATTAAATAAATTAACAAATCAACATGTTTTATACAAGTTTTTATTGTAATATATAATTTGCATGGAGAAACATACATAAGACTATATGTACTTTTTAAGAGATGGTTCTAAAGTGATCATTTTAACAAATGACACTACCCAAGTCAAGAAACAGAATAGTACTGGAATCCAAGAAACTATTTTTGCACTTCTTGTATCCATTTCCAATAACAACCCCTTCCTCCCCAAGAGGTGACTACTATCTTCACTTATGTGATCACCATTTTACTAGCTTTTCTTCATAGTATTATCACCTTTACACTCATCCCTAAACCATAGAGTTTAGTTTTGTCTGCATTTAGAACTACATATAAACAGAATTATATTATATGCACTTATCTGCACAATAATTGCTTCACTAATAATTACTTCATAAAATATTTTAAATAATCTATCATATAATTATTATAATTGTTGTACAAAGTATTTTATATCATTATATATTCTGAATCATATTATCGATTAGATAACTATTTATATAATTTATTTATATTAGTATTACTGGAAATACTGATTGCAATAATTATACTAATAATTATTTCACATATAGTTAGTATACTATATGTACTTACCTGCACAATAGTTATTTCACTAGTTATTAGTGAAATAATTACATACAATTATTTATAAAACAATTATTTATAAATAAATATTTATTTAAAAATTATACTAATTATAGGTATAATTAGTGTAAGTATACATATAATTACACATGAGTATTTTATAAATAAATGTTTATAAATAATTATAATAATCATTATTTTTACTAATAATTAGTAAAGTAATAATTAGAATAATTATTTTACTAATTATTGTGCAGAGAAGCACATAGAAATAATGATTTTAGACTTTCAACTTCTAGCATGATGGAATGAGAAGGTAGAGAAATCCTGTCCTCAAAAAGCAACTATTAAGTTGGTCAAAATGTCAAAACCAACAATTTCGGTGCTCTGGAAGTTGAGTGAAAGCATACCACAAATGGATGAAATGGCCTGAACGTTGGGTAAGAGCAGCATGAGTCTGCGATGGTGTTGCCCAGGCTGCTCCCATCCCCCCCATCCTGCCTGCCAGTTCTGTGGTGGTAGTTCAACCAGGGGGGCCAGGTCATGGAGACCCGCAGCCTTGTTGCTGATGCCAGAAGGGGCTTCTTGATTTAGAATGTTGTCAGTTAAAGTGGCAATCTTAGTAACAAGTAGACAGGGAGAGCCAGCACCTCTACTAGTCTGAGACTATGACCATATTTGGGACAAGCGATGGACTGACAGGCTTTCAGGGGTTTAACAGGGGTGCACAGATGTGAGACAGCCCCGGGGGCTTGATAACCTCTCCACATATCCTGGGTTGACTGGAGGCTGTGCTCATGTACAACAGAGATAAGCTTGAACCTAGGCCATTCACACATCCCTGGCCAGTGGAACCTGCACATGTGAACAGAAGAGAAATAAGAAAGCCCATCAGAAAACTAAAACCAAGTCTGACTTGAAAACTTCCTAAGTTTTGAATGTACTCCCTAGTCCACACATAGCCCGTTAGCAAAGAATGAAAGCCTCACTGGCTTGAGGTGCTTCAATGCTAATCCTGACCAATCTTTACCTGAACTCTAAGCTCTCAGGGGCAATTCCTCAGCGTCTAGGCTTTAAAATAAAAACAAATATAAAAACTGAGCAAAGTTAACAATGGCCACACACTTTGGGAAAGGCCAACTTTGTAGATTTAGCCCAGGGAAGTTACTAAGTTAAAAAAATAAATAAATAAAACAACTCTAAGAGGAAAAAATCACAATCCAGAGTGGCTGCACTATTATCTAAGATGTTCGGTGTTCCATACAAAATTATAAGGCATATAAAGAAATCAAAAGGGTGACCAAGCTGAGTCTATTGAAACTGTCTCTGAGTGTTTCCAGATAATGAATTTAGAAGACAAAAATTTCAAAGTAGCTATTATAAATATGTTCAAAGAGCTGAAGAAAACAATTTTTAAAGATTAAAGTGAAGTATGACAACAATAACCGAACAGAGAATCTCAATAAAGAGATAAAAATTATTTTAAGAAAATAAAAATTCTGAAGTTACAAAGTATAATAACTGATATGAAAAGTTTACTACAGAGGATCAACCATAGCTTTGAGCTAGCAAAAGAAAGAACTAGGGCTGAGTGTGGTGGCTCACACCTGTCATGCCAACATTTTGGGATGCTGAGGCAGGCAGATCACTTGAGGTCAGGAGTTCAAGACCAGCCTGGCCAACAAGGTGAAACTCAACCTCTACTAAAAACACAAAAAATTAGCCAGGCGTGGTGGTGTACACCTGTAATCCCAGCTACTTGGGAGGCTGAGGCAGGAGAATTGCTTGAACCCAAGAGACAGAGGTTGCAGTGAGCTGAGACCACACCCTCTGCTTGTCAGCCTGGGTGACAAAGTGAGACTCTGTCTCAAAAAAGAAAAAAAAGAAAAAGAAGAAAGAAAGAATCAGGAATTTGAAAATAAAGTGACAAAAATTACCCAATCTGAAAAACAGGGAGAAAAAAGATGAAAGAACAATGAACAATCCTTATAGACCTGTGGAATAATTAAATGTACCAACCTATGTGTAATAGGAGTCTCAGAAAGAGATGGAAAAGAAAAAGATGTAGAAAAACACCTGAAAATAATAACCAAAAGCATTTCAAATTTGATGAAAATATATTAATGTACAGATCCAAGAAGTTCAAAGAATTCCAAGTAGGATATACAAAAGATCCTCCTTAGACACCTCAGAATTAACCTGTTGAAAAATAAATACAAAGAGAAAATCTCAAAAACATTAAAAAAAAAAAATCCACACACAGAGGAACAAGAATCCTAGTAACATCTGATTTCGTATCAGAAAGAATGGAGGCCAGAAAAGCAGTAGAAAGCTATATTCAAAGTACTGACAGGAAAAAAATTTTAAAGCCTGCAAACTTATAATTCTACCTCAAGTAAAATTATCCTTCAAAAGTTAATACAAATAAAGATGTTCCAGAAATAAACAGATATTGAAAGAATTCCTCACTAGCAGACCTGCATTACAAAAATACAGAAAGGTCTGTTAGACTGAAAAGAAGTGACAATAGAAAATAGCTGTAATCCTAAAGAATAAATGAAGAATGTCAGAAATGGCAAGTATGTGGGAAAATAGAAAAGTCTCTAGAAATAAGTTTTTCTCATTTTTCCCTTAATTTCTTTAAATGACACAAGACTATATAAGGCAATACTTATAAAACTCTAGTTGTATAGAGTTAATATGTAGACATAATCTATACAACATAATAGCACTAATTAAGGGAAAGAAAAGGAGCTATATTAGAGCAAGTTTGTCCAACCCATGGCCTGTGGGCCACATGCAGCCCAGGATGGCTTTAAATGTGGCCCAACACAAATTCATGAACTTTCTTAAAACGTTATGAGATTTATGCGTGGACTTTTCTTTAAAAGCTCATTAGCTGTCATTAGTGTTAGTATATTTTATGTGTGACCCAAGACAATTTTTCTTCCAATGTGGCCCAGGGAAGCCAAAAGATTGGAAACCCCTGTTTTAGAGCAATGTTTCTGTATTTTACCAGAAATGACTTTTATATTATTCTGAAGTAGATTATGATAAGTTGAAATGCATATTGTAACCCCTAATACAACCACTAAGAAAATACCTAAACAACATACAGTAAAATGTACACAGAGGAATTTAAATGACACATTAAAAATATTTAATTAACACTAAAGGAGGCAGTAAAGCAGGAACAGAGGAAATACATGAGACAACACACAACAAAATGCAAAGATTATCAATAGTTACATTAAACATGATTGGACTAAACACTGACTAAACACTCTACTCAAAAGGCAGAGATTGTCAGACTGAATTAAAAATCAAGAGTCAATAATATGCTATCTATAAGAGATCTGTTTTAGATTCAAAGGCACAAACAGGTTAAAAGAAAAGAATGGAAATAATATACCATGTAAACATTAACCATAAGAGGGTTGGAATGACTTTTTAAATATCAGACAGAATAACCTTTAAAATAAGAAATATTACCAGAGACAAAAGGGCATGCTATAATAATACATAATTAATACATTAGGAAAATATAACAATTATAAATCTCTATGCACCAAACAATAGAGCTTCAAAACACATAAAGCAAAATCTGACAGAATTAAAAGGAGATGTAAACAATTTAAGAATAATAGTTGGAGATTTCACACTCAATAACTGACAGAACAAGTAGAGAGAAAAACAAGAAGGATATAGAAGACCTGAACAGCACTATCAATCAATTTAACTAACATTTATAGAACAAACAACTCAATAAATGCAGAATACATATTATTTTCAAGTGCACATGGAACATTCTCCAGGATAAATCATGTAATGTATCAATAAACAAATCTCAATACATTTTTAAAGTTTGAAATCATCTCAAGTTTGTTCTCTGATCACAACAGAATCAAATTAGGTCTAGAGATTCTAGAGATCCACAACAGTAAGAATTCTGAGTAAAACTCAAATATTTGGAAATTATACAATACACTTTTAAATAGCCCATGAGTCAAAGAAGAAATCACAAGGGAAATTAAAATATACTTTGAACTAAATGATAATGAAAATACAGCAGAGAAAATGTGTGGATTGCATTAAATAAGCACTTAGAAGGAAAATTTTAGCTCTAAATGTCTCTATCAGAAAAGAACAAAGGTAATCTAAAGGTAATCGGTAAT
The DNA here is from genome assembly GCA_963573385.1 of Cacajao melanocephalus. NCBI lineage: Eukaryota > Metazoa > Chordata > Mammalia > Primates > Pitheciidae > Cacajao > Cacajao melanocephalus. Next base: position 102,775 of record CAUYLG010040788.1, read on the forward strand.
CTAAACTTCCTCCTTAAATAACTATAAGCAAAAGGAGAGAAATAAAAAATGAAAAATATTAGAGCAGAGATCAGTGGATCCCATAGAGAGAATCAGTGAAACCAAAAGTTGGTTCTTGGAAAATATTAACAAAATTGGCGAATTCTTAGCAAGTCTGACAAGGGCAATAAAAGAGAAGATACAGATTGCTAAACATCAGAAATTAAAGAATGGACGTTATTACGAACACGATGGGAATTAAAAGTATTATATGAAAATATAATAAATAGCTTTATACCAACAAGTTAGACAACTTAGATGAAATGAGACATTCCTAGAAAGACAAATTACAAACATGACTGAGGAAGAAATAGAAAATGTAGATAGATAAGAAGTGACAAAATTGAACACCCATGTTTACGGCACCATTATTGCCAATAACCATTGGGTAGAAGCAACCCAAGCATTCATTGACAAGTGAATAAATTAACAAATGTGGTGTACACCTGTAATAGAATATTATTCAACCTAAAAAAAGAAGGAAATTCTGATATACGCTACTACATAAACAAACTTTGAACTTACTTCAGTCACAAAAAGGCAAAACATGGCTGGATGCAGCAGCTCACACCTGTAATCCCAGCATTGTGGGAGGCCGAAGAAAATGAATAACTTGAGGTCAGAGGTTTGAGATCAGCTTGGTCAACATGGTGAAACTACCGCTACAAAAAATACAAAAAATTAGCTGGGTGTGGTGGTGTGCACCTGTAATCTCAGCTATTTGGGTGGCTGAGGCACAAGAATCACTTGAACCCAGGAGGTGGAGGTTGTGATGAGTCAAGATTGCACCACTGCACTACAGCCTGGGTGACAGAAGGACATTCTGTCTCAAAAACAAAAGACAAATGCTATATGAGTCCATTTATATGAGGTGCCTAGATTAGTCAAATTTATAGACACAGAAAGTAGAATGGTGGTTGTGGGGACAGGAGAGAAGAGAATGGGGAGATAATTAGAAGTATAGAGTTTCAGTTTGATGAAAATAGTTCTGGAGATTAGTTGCACAAATTTAGATGTACTTAATACTAAACTGTACACTTAAAAATGATTCAGATGGTAAATTTTATGTTATACAATTTTACCGCAATTTTTCAAAAAAGCAGCTTTTTTGGAGAGCACAAGACTTCAACCCATCATTACACCTATATAAACTCAATGCATTCCAAAACATTATAAAAAGAATTAGCAATGACAAAATTCTGAAAAAACCTCAAATATCTGAATTTAAAACAAATTGAATTAGCAATTAAAAAATATTTCCACAGAGAGTAGTCCTGAAGTAGATGATTATACTGGTAAATTCAATCAAATATTTAAATAAATAATACCAATCTTTCAGAAATTTTTTCCAAAAATAAAGGGGGAGGGAGTACTTCTGAATACACTTGATGAAGCCACTATTACCCTGTTAGCAAAACTGGACAATGACTTCACTGGAAGAGAAAACTACAGATCAACTTCCTTCGTGAACATAGATACAAACATTCTCCACAAAATAGTAGAAATCTGAATTTAGCAATATGTAAATAGGCTTATACACTATGACCAAGTAAGATAACATGTTAGGTGATTTAATGGCATTTCTGTAAAGAATATACCTAGAGATGAAATTTCTAGATTATAAGGTAAAATATTTTGTAAATAATGTCTAATTATTTGTTAATATTTTGTTAAATTTTAAAAAGTCTATGTAAATGAATACGATTAACCTATAATATTCTTTTCTTACACTGTTTTTGTTAGGTTTTGGTATCATTATTATTATTATTATTTTGGAGATGGAGTCTCTCTTGGTCACCCAGGCTGAAGTGCAGTCGTGCAATCTCGGCTTCCTGCAACCTCCACCTCCTGGATTCAAGCAATTCGCCTGCCTCACCCTCTTGAGTAGCTTGGATTACAGGTGCCCGCCACCATGCCTGGCTAATTTTTGCATTTTTAGTATAGATGGGATTTCACCATAAAGGTCAGACTTGTTTCAAACTCCTGACCTCAAGTGATCCGCCCACCTTGGCCTCCCAAAGTGCTGGGATTGCAGATGTGAGCCACAGCTCCTGGCATCAATATTATTTTTAATCCTGAGTATTCATAATTATTGCATGATGTAGTTCCCCCTTATTCACAGGACATACTTTTGAAGACACCCAGTGGATGACTGAAACTGCTAATTGTGCCAAACCCTATAAATACTGTTTTTTCCTATACATGCATACCTATGATAGAGTTTAATTTATAAATTAGGCACAGGAAGAGATGAACAACAATAGCTAATAATAAAAATAGAACAATTATAACAGTATACAGTAATAAAGGTTATATGAGTGTGGTCTTGCTCTCAAAAAATATCCTGTTGTACTATACTCATCTATTTTCTTCTTCTTTTTTTTTTTTTTTTTTAACTCAGTGGTTCTTTTAGAGACATATAGTTGCCTATTATCAGATCATGGTTGACCCTGGGTAACTGAAAAGCAGGAAAGTGAAATCTGGGGTAAGGAGGGACTACTGAGATTTCCCCTACTCATTTGGAAGTAACACACACTAGTTCTATGATTGTAGCTGTTACCTGATGTTATGGATTGAATTATTTCCCTCCAAAAGATACACTGAAGCCCTAACCTCCCACCCCTACCCTGTAACTTGATTTTGAAATAGGGTCTTGCAGATGTAATCAAATTAAGATGAGGTCATCAGGGTGCAACGTAATTTATTATGACTGGTGTCCTTGTAAGAAGAGGAGACAGCAGTGACACATGGGGATGACAGCCATGTGAGGACAGTCAGAGATTGGAGTGATATTGCCACAAGCCAAGGAACGCCTGAGACTACCAGAGGCTGGAAGAAGCAAAGAGGGCTTCTTCCCTAAAGCCTTCAGAGAGAACATGGCCCTGCCAACTCCTTGATGTTGGACCTCTAGCCTCTGATTCTATGAAAGAATACATTTCTGTCATTCAAGTCCTCCAGTTTGTGGTGCTCTGTTACTGCAAGGATAGGAAACTAATCCTAGAAATTCCAACCTCCATAACTAATGTACCCAAGTTTACAAGTAGTCATAATGTTATTTCCTTCCTGGACAAGCACGAAACACAGGGAAACCAAAAAGAAGAACTTTGTTTTATTTCTCTATTTCCCTTCTTCAAACTTATATGCTTTTGTTGGCTAGTACTTTAATCAATCCCCCTTTTCCTGCACTAGAAATTGTCATTGCTATTTTACACAGTCGATGCTTATTTTGTTTACCCACGTTACCTACTTTCTTTGCTCCACAAAGTTTGAGGCATCTCTGATCGTCTTTCTGGTGTCACTATCTTTCTGCCTAAAGTACAGCAAGAGATTTTCTGTAGTGAGAATCTGCTGGCGACAAATTCTGTCATGTTTAGTTTGACTTTCACTGGGTGTAGAATTCTATGTGGCCATGATTTTCCTTGGTACTCTGAAGACACCATTTCACTGACTTCTGTCTACCCTGACTGCTGCTGGGAGAAGAGCTAGCTCTTTGTTAGAATCACTCTAATTGCTATTCTTTAAAAAGTAACTTATGTTTTTTTCCTCTAGCTGCTTTAAATACATATTTTTTTTTACTTTTGTTTTTCTGTAATTTTACTACAGTGCATCTAGTTGCAGATTTTATTTTACTTGCTTGGGGTTCCCTAGATCTCCTTGATTTATAGATTAATACATTCCTTCAATTCTGGAAAATTCTCAGCCATTTTCGCTCCCAACATTTCCTTCACCTTGTCTTCTCTTTTATCTCCTCCCAAGGCCACGATGTTAGATTTCTCACTATACCCTCCTTGTGTCTTACTCTCATTTTTTTTTCCTGCTCCATGTTTTGGTTGGATAATTTATTATAATTTATCTTTCTATTCGTTCATTTTCTCTTATCCAATCTGCTGTTTTATCCTATTTGCTGTCAAATCCATTCACTGAGTTTTTAACATCATTTTAGTATTTATTTATAAAAAGTATTTCTTTTTCAAATCTGCTACAACAAATTTTATAGTTTTTATGTTTCTTACAGATATTATAAAGTTTGTCATTTACTTCTTTAAACATGGTAACTATGGCAGTATTTTAGTCTGTATGATACTTTCAATACAGTACGGGAGTGTAGATGTTTCTGCTTTCTATTGATTCTGCAGATTCTCATTGAAATCCTAGCTTGATTTGAGGAAGTCTCCTAAAAATTTTCTACCTTGGATGGCTTTGAGCTCCGACCTTTGCTGCCTCTCCTCATGCAGCCCCTGAGCAGATCCCAAGTGAGTGATAACCAGGGATGCCTCCAGACCTAAGTGCCTTCATGTCTGATAGTCCAGTCATTTTTCTGGTTACTAGTCTTTCTCCCCAAATTGGCCTGGGAACTTCTCACTGCTGTTTTTTTCTCTTCAGTCCTTTTCAGGGGTTCAAAATTATTTTTACGTGTATTTGTGTGTGTGTGTGTGTGTGTGTGTGTGTGTGTGTATGTGTGTAGTAAAGGGTTGATTTGAATAACGTAGCTGCCATGACTGGAAACCAGAAGCTCAATGATACATTTTTTGGTCTTTTACATTTTTGAATACATCCAAGTTAGCATAATATCCCCACAACATAATAGAATTTGAGTGCTTAACTGCATATGAAGTATTATATGCATGGATTATGGACCAGCACCAAGGAAAAGGAAGGGAAAATTAACTTTGCTTAGCTTTCTTATCTAATTCTAGTTATTTAAGAATAGTCCAAGTCCTTATTAAACAACAACTGGTTGCCTGTCTCAAGGCAGTATGAAGTCCACAAATCTTCATAGAAGAAACTGAACTCATAGTCTAAGTGCTAACATATTTACTGGAGATAGATTTATTTCAACAAATAATCAGATTTGTGAGTGGAAGCCTCCAAAAACACAAAATTAAAAAATCAACAATCGCTTTTGCTTATTAGAAAGAGGCTATTTTTTATATTTTAAAAATATCAATGCCTCTTGCACATGCCCTCATACAAAATTAATGAAATAGAATTTTTTTATCAAAGTATTAAAAATAACTATGCTTTTAAAACTAAGACTATTGTGAAGACTAAAAAAATTTTGAATGCAAATTACAAAATTACAAATTACAAAACCTTTTGGTATGAAAACATAAACTGGAATCCACATTTTACCTATTGTAAAGTTTAAAGTCCTTGTGACCAATTTGAAGTGTCAAGTTTCCTACTGATGTGGCCTACAAATTTCAAAATCCAATCTCTATTCTGTTTAATAGTAGGTGCTTTCTGAAGGCTCTGGTCCATCCCACAAGAAAATACTTCTTCTCACTTATACAACACGTGTTCATGCTGTTCAATTTTAGAATACAAATTCTAAGTCGATTGTTCTTTATTCTCTTGAAAAGCTAAGTGAGGTAAAAAAAATAGCCATAAAGTGCAGATCACAAAAAAAAAGTTATTTCCTTTCCACGTGATTTCCAACAGCCATGATGAAGCCAGCATCGGGTGCTGAGTGAGTGTCATGTGGGCCTTTCTGGGGCCCAGGGCAGCCGTGCTCAGCAGCAAGGACATCTCTCCTCAGGTGGCTTAAGAAGTCAAACCCTGCCTCTCCTGACCCCATAGCCTCCACCTGGATTTCCAGAGGCTTGAGACCCCAGATGTCCCTTTGTATCTTAAGTCATCTTGGGTGGTTTCTCCACATTGCTTTTGCACGTATACTCAGAAATGGGTATCTCAAAGGGGAAACCAAATCTTTCTCTCGAGAGGCAGCATAGTAGAGTGGTGGTGGCTTCAGGAGTGGCCTGGGATCCAATGCTGACTTCACCACCTACTGCCTTATGATCTTGATGATCTCATCCCTCTGCACCTCAGTTTCCTCATTTGTTAGAAGAGAATAACGATTGCTTCCACTTCATAGACTTGCCGTGAGGAATAATTGAGGTCATAAACGGAAAGAATTTAGACTAGTTTGGCACATAAAAAGTGCTCAATAAATTTGTGATGTTATTATTCAGACTTGAGATACGTTGTGCACAGCTTTGGTTAACTCACCTTGAGAGAGTAATATTCTTGAGAGAGAGTTTTGAATGTAGTTCAGAAATAATTAAATGCCTTCCTTGATTGAAATAGAAAGGCAATTAAGACAATGAAGCATTTTTCTCTGTAGTATCTAGGACATATTTTTCTCATTTTCCTTTCATAATGGGAAAATGTGAAACTCGGTGAAACTTTCTCAGAGTAGTGACAGATTACTCATTCTGAGGTCAATTGTTCTCCAAAAAATACATTTCAAACAGGGAAGGAGGGTAAGATTCTAGAAGCCTTGGACTTCCATGCTGGGGTAGAATGATGGTTAGGACTCAGGCAGCCCAGGTTCCTGGTGTTGCCAGCCATATGATTTGGGAAAAGCTTTTCAATCCCTCTGAGTCTCAGGCTTCCTAACTATAAACTAGAGGTAAAAATATCCACCTGCAATGGTGATGGTATTAGGGTGCAGGAGACAGGCTGTGACTGTTATTACCTGATAGCTGAGCAAAAACCCAGAACTGACTTTACAATGGGTTCCAGTGACTGACTATAACAGGGAGCAACCTGTTCACATAAAATGGGCCCAGTAGCCAAGTTTCTTTCATTCTACCCAAGAAAATCATCTCATAGGCCAGGTGCAGTGGCTCACGCCTGTAATCCCGGCACCTTGGGAGGCTGAGATAAGCAGATCACCTGAGGTTAGGAGTTCAAGACCAGCCTGACCAATGTGATGAAACCCCATCTCTACTAAAAATACAAAGATTAGCTGGGCATGGTTGTGGGTGCCTGTAATCCCAGCTAGATGGGAGGCTGAGGCAGGATAATCGCTTGAACCTGGGAGGTGGAAATTTCAGTGAGCTGAGATTGTGCCATTGCACTCCAGCCTGGGCGATAAGAGTGAGACTCGAAAAAAAAAAAAAAAAAAAAGAAAAGAAAGAAAGAGAAAGCAAGAAAATCATCTCACAGACACATATCTGGTTATCTTGGATGGGGCACAAAACAACCCAGGTATGTGTCTAGGAATAAGGCAGTGGAATAAAAAAGGGGGAGGCAGTGACAACTTGAATGTTATAGATGCTGTATTCATTAATTTCTTCATACACCTGATTATTTTTCTGATGGAAATTATGTTTATTTCATTGAGGGGTATTGGGAAGGCTCTGTGAGAGGGTAAACAGATGAATAATCCACAGCCCCCGTCTTTAAAGGAACTGTAGGGAAAAAAAAAGGAAGCGTGGTATTTATAGAAAGCCATCTACGTGTTTGAGTATAATATCAGAGTAGGCTATTGTCAAACAGCTCTAAAATTTCAATGACTTCACACAATAGATGTTTAGGTCTTGCTCATACAAAGTCTATTTCCTCATGTAGTAGTTTATGGACTCAGATTCCTTCCATTTTGTGACTCTGAGATACCCTAGAGTGGGAGTCAGCAAACTGTGGCTCACGGGTCAATTCTAACCTACTGTTTTCAAACATTTTTTTGTAAATAAAGTTTTATTGGAACACAGCCACACCTACCCATTTCCCTTTCATCTGTGCTTTGTAGCTGGTCTCATGTTGCACTGGTAGAGTGAAGTGGTTGTGACAGAGACTGTATGGCCCATGAAGGTTAAAATAATTACATTCTGTCGCTTTACAGAGGAAATTTGCTAAGTCTTGCCACAGGGCACTGGAATCCAGTGTTAGATTCTCTGATTCAGCCCACAGAAGGTGGAGAAAAAGAGTGGAAGATTATGCAGGAGGATTTATGAACTATATCTGGAAATGGCTTTCTTCAATCCCACCTCAAACTGACTTCAGTGGAAGCCAGGAAATGCAGCCTTGCTATTACCAAGAAGGAAAATGCAAAGCAGTTCTCCACAGGCTGGTACTGTGCTAGACTCTTCCATTCACTCTGTTCTTTTTGTTCATCAAAACAACCCTTTAAGCTGGGCATGGTGGCCTGAGCCTATAGTCCTAGCTACTTGGGAGGCTGAGGCAGGAGGATCACTTGAGCCCAGGAATTTGAGGCTGCTATGATCTTTGATCACACAGCCACTGCACTCTAGCTTGGGCAACATAGACTTCATCTCTAAAAAACAATCAAGCAAACAAAAATCAAAGACAGAACTGCTTTGCAAATGAGATATCAGAGGTTCAGAGAAGTTAAGCAACTTGCCTCAAGGTCACCCAGCATCAAAATAGTTGTAGTGGCGATAAGATCCTCGTCATACTTGTGCTATTCTTTCTGAAAAATCTTTTTTAATTGTAGTAAAATATATTAATACTTAACATGACATGAACTTCTCTATTTTTAAAGTGTACACTTCAGTAGCATCTGAAATGTGTTCTTGAGAGTGAGAGGTTTCCTAGTTGTTAATAAGGAACTTAAAACTTAGGGTTTTCATTTCAGGGATAATCTTCAAAAGTTAAACAGATTCATCTGGGCAATGCCTTAAACTGAAGACTGAAATGAAATTTCTGAGCTTAAATTTTAGTTTATGTTTATTGGTGCTAATGGTAATTCTGAATTGTCATAGGCTGGTAAGAAGGGACTGAAATGGATTTGATGCTGAAATTATTTCTTTAAGCTTTTCCTATACACTATGGACTAAGGAAGGTTTTGTGGTAGTTTACAAAAAGAGAAAAGTGATAGAAGAATTAAGCTATTACAAATGACAACTATATAGGCATGCCATACCCAAAAGGGTCTACTCCATTGAACTAAATACAATGTTGATATCTGAGAGGCAATTCAGTTTCCACAAAAGAACGTTATCCAGTATATTTTATTATTGTTTACCTATAAATCTTTGGTTTTGTGGCATCTTTCTTTTTCATTTAGTTTGCAATTTAGTTTCACAGTTGTTTAAGCATTGTTATGCATGAAGAATTGATCTCTAGTTTTATGCTTACACATATGTAAATTACATAATAAAATGAATTTAAACAAAAACATGAGAGGTCCACCTTTCCCCTTGAAAGGTGTGTGTCTATGACTCAAGTATGAGAGTGTCTACCCTGCAGAAACAGTTCACTTTTACCAAAGATTTAAATTTGAATTAGGAAACTATACCACTGAAGACAAGCTAAGTTCAGCTGCAATAACAAGCAAGCCAGAAGTCACAGTGGCTTAAACCACTTGCTTACATTAAATTCATTGTATATTGATAAAGAACTCATGGCGCTTCTTCTAACTGCCTACAAACTCCTCTTGGTGTTAAAATCTTCCATTCACTGAACAAAAACAGCACATGATAAACTGTTCAGAAAGGAAACTTGTTTTTACTTCTCAGGGTCAGACATCCATATGGCCATATAGGCATATATGGTCCAAGAAACTTCTGCCAGTTTCTTCTAAATGTCTGTCTACAAACTTCTCTTTGTGATAAAATCTTCCATTCCCTGAGCAAAAACAGTACATAATGAAGTGTTCAGGAAAAAAAGCTTGTTAATATTTTTCAGGCCTGGGTAACTGTATGGCTCTATAGGCACAAATGGGTTTAAGAAACCTCTGCTAGCTTCTTCTAAATGTCTGCCTATAACGTCTTAGTGTTAAAATCTTCTGTTCACCAAAAGAAAACAGTACATGATGAACTGCTCAGAAAAGAAGCTTGTTTTTGCTTTTCAGGGCTGAATATCTGTACAGATATCAGGGCCCAAATTGATCATCATAGCAGGACCCAAACTGATGGATCTACCCTCCGTAATATTCCTGGTTGAGGAGAATGAGTGCTCTGTTGGTTCTGTCACCTGCAGATAAATGTGCTGGATGAATTAAGTCAGATGACTGCACCGAACCTCTAGAAGAGGAGCACAGTCCTCAGGTACGGTGGGGATAAGAGTGAACCAGGCATCTGTTACCAGCAATAATGTCTGCAACAGAAAGCATCCTGCATCTTTTTATACAAAAGTGCTCCATGGCATTGTTCTGACACTTTCTATTTCCTGCTAAACCTTCCAACAGCTTTGCAAATTTCATAGGCAGCTGCGGCTTTTGAGTTATGCCCCAAATCTGCTGCTTCCTAGCCACACGGGATGGGCAAACCTAAACCTGTTCCTCCTCTGTGGAACGGGGCAGAAATGTGAGTTGCATGGTATGCTGAGAGAAGTTAAGGCTGTAACTTGTGAAACTTCTTTGTCAAATTTCAATTATTATCCAAATGAAAGTATTATAACAGTATTATTCTTGGCAATCAATCATGTCACACCAAGGATAAAGCACAGACCGTAGTAATTTCACCCTATTGCACTCATCACACAATCAATATTTTCTCACAGAAGTTTCTGAAAATCCAAAGAAAATCTCTTTAAGTTTTCAGATAATGAAACCTGTAGAGAATAGCTCTTCAATACAGAAGCAAATTTCTCCTCCAGACTAGAAAATGACAAAGCATTTTACATGGCCCCAAATCTATATGGCACACTTTTCTAGCAGGTTCCCATGTTTAAAAGATTTGAGGTTTAAGAAAAGAAGTATCTATTCTGCCTAGGAAGCAGTTGTTTTAAGCTGAGATCAGTATGAAAAAAAGAAAAATGATTCACAAGAGTGTTGGGAATGGAGACACAGAAAGACTTTTATACTGTAGCATCAACTCTGAAACTGCTATCACCCGGATACCTTGGGATTCTAGCTTAGTAGAACTGGGTAGTACCTTGAAGATCATGTTGTCTCCTCCTATTTTCTAGGTGTCTCAGTCAGCTCAGACAGCTATAACAAAATACCACACACTGGGTGACTTAAGCAACTGACATTTATTTCTCACTGTTCTGGAAATTGGAAAGTGTGAGATCAGGATGCCAAAATGGTGAGGTTCTGGTGAGGGCTCTCTTCCTGGCTTGCAGAAAGCTGCCTTCTTATTTTGTCCTCATATAGCGGGGGGAGAGAGAAAGAGAGCATGCTAGTTCTAGTCTCTTCCTCTTCTTTTAAGGACACAAATTCCAACCTCGTGACCTCATCTTAACCTAATTGCCTCCTAAATATCTTTGGGAAGTAATACCATCATGTTGTGCATTTGGGTTTCTATGAATTTGGCGGGGCAGAGTGCAAACATTCAGTCCATAATACCACATGAGGAAAAGGTCTGGAAAAGTTAAATGACTTGCCCAAGATCATGTTATTAAATACAAATTGATTAGTCAAATATTTTTCCTTTTCACTAATCTGAAATTATAGAATTGAATATGACACAGAGAAAAAAGTTCTTTTACTTCTGCAAACAATTGCTAATAAAGCCTTTTCTTTTCTTTTTTGAGACAGGTCTCTCTCTCTATCACCCAGACTGAAGTGTAGTGGCGTGATCTTGGCTCACCTCCCTGGTTCAAGCAATTGAACTTCAGCCTACCAAGTAGCTGGGACTACATGGGTGTGCCACCACGCCTGGCTAATTTCTGTATTTTTAGTAGAGATGGGTTTTCATCATGATGACCTGGCTGGTCTTCAACTCTTGGTGGATTTACCCTCAGTAATATCTACCCTCTGCCTGCCTCAGCTTCCCAAAGTGCTGGGATTACAGGTGTGAGCCATCATACCTCGCCAATGGCTAATAAAGTCTTTTCTAATCGAACTCTATGTAACTTCATGATGTATCTGCAAGTGGACTAAGGACACATTGAATATTCTTGTCGAGGTCTAGCAATAATTTTGAGTTTCCTTTTAAGTATTTGCTAAGTTTAGTTGTTTTCCTTATTTCAGAGGCTTCCAGATGTTTTGACCCTGGGGAAATGTATGACTAGACTAAGAAAATGAGAATCAGATTTCTAGTCGAATGATTTTATTATCTGATTATTTTGTTTAATTAGATGTGGAAGTCTCCTTTTCACCCTAGGAGAATAATTCCCCAATTGTCCCCATAAAGAAAAGAAAAGATGAGTTACCTTTCTAAGTGTATTAGTCAGGAGAGGCTAAGTTATACTGTAGTACAGAAAAATCTCTGGAATTTGCAGTAACAAAGGATTATTTCCCATACTTACTAAATGTCTATGTGTATCAGAGAGATCTCTACTCTACATGTCTGTGCCAGAGGTGGCATGCTGATGGAAACTCTATCTGGGGGGCAGCAACAGCTGTGCCACCGGGAAGGGGATTTGGTAAATTGCACACTGGCTCTTCATGCTTCTGCCTGTAAGTGACACATGTCACTGCTGCTAATTCGTCATTTGCCAGGGCAAATCACAGGGTCACAGCTAAATGCAGAGGGGTCAGAATACATCCATCCTTTTATGTACCTGCAAGAAGAAAACCCAAAATTTTGGTGAACATCCCTAATGGCTACCACACTAGGAATAAAAAAGGAAAATAGAACACACTCCGACTTTATCAAAATGCCAGTGTCTCACACCATGAGTATGAATCAAATTCCCAAATATCCATCAGCTGTACAATAAAATATCTTAACGCATTAATTTGATGCAAGTAGAGTTCCCTGAATCCAGTTCTTCATCTCTATACAAGACAATTTCATAGAATGGGAAGCAAGTACAATAAACCAAACTAAATTGGGGTTGGGGTGAGGTTTCCGGAAATGGATTGTGGGCCAGCAAAATGGGCACTTTCACACCTTTTGTGGATTTTGCTAGGCTCATTTCTACAAGAAGAAATCATGTGTTTATGACATGACGATATTCGTCAACAGTCTTTCCAAAATAATTGGACAGTAGGAAAGTTATAGCTGTAACAGGGAGAAAAGTTCATTTTCACCTAAATTGCCAATAGGAGTATTTGTTTAATGAGTCACTCTAGAAAGATATGTTAAACCTTTAAAACTTAATCTTTTTGGGAAATGTCTTAAGGTCTAGAATATGATCAGACAACCCTCATTTGTTTCTTTTATTTGGATACAATCATTTGCGTAGACATGTATTTTTAAACTTTTAATATATCAGTAGCAATATATTATTTTATTTGGGTTTTCTTTTATTTGGGTACAATCATTTGCTTAGACACGTATTTTTAAACTTTTAATGTATTGGTGGCAACAAAGTTTTCAAGTAGGGAAACACTTAAACTAGCTCAGAATCTCCCCTAAATTAAAAAATAGAGTTTTGTACTTTCCAGAATAAGCACTTTTTTCTTTTTTTTTTCTTCTTCTTTTTTTTTTTTTTTTTTAGATGGAGTTTCACTCTTGTTGCCCAGGCTGGAGTGCAACGGAGTGATCTCAGCTCACTGCAACCTCTGCCTCCTGGGTTCAAGAGATTCTCCTGCCTCAGCCTCTCAAGTAGCTGGGATTACAGGCGTCCACCACCACACTCGGCTAATTTTTTTGTGTTTTTAGTAGAGATAGGGTTTCACCATATTGGCCAGGCTGGACTCAAACTCCTGACCTCAGGTGATCTACCCGCCTTGGCCTCCCAAAGTGCTGGGATTACAGGTGTGAGCCACTGTGTCCAGACAATAAACACTTTTATAGTCTTTCTTTAAATCTTTCTTGATAAAGCTCCACAAAGCAGGAGGAATGACAAGAGGCAAAGTTTGCTGATTTACTGTTTAATTATATTACATCTCTTCCCACTACCCCTTAAATACTTGTAACAGAGCAGGGTTAACATTAACACTCTAACCATCATAAACTATATAATTCATGCCCAAGATGAAAATGAAGATAGTAAGATAATTTCATACAGAGGTACAGTGAATTCTGTGTGACTAAGGCAAGCCAATTTAGTTTTTTTTTTTTTAACTTTTTGTTTCAGTATTTTTGCGTTATTATAATTACTGAGCATTGACTAGAGTGCTATATATCAAGTAATTCACATTTTTTCCTCATTTAATCCTCCACAGTAAACCTACTTTTAGAACTTAGGAAACTGAGGATGAAGTGACTTGACAAAGTTTGCCTAGCTAGTTAGCAGAGGAGTGCTCTTTAGAGACAGATCACTGTGGTGACATTTCAATCAAAGTATCTGATAATTGCAGTGCTTTCCCACATCCAGCTCTCTAGGAGAAGAAAGAATTTAAATGGTACATTTATTCATAAACACACAAGTACTCATACTGTGTCTTCTCCTATCCCAAAGCCTGCGGATATAGAGCTGAATAAGTCTGCAAGACACAGAGGTTAAGAAAAGTGCGCTCTGGCATCAGACAGGCCAACTTGGGTGAGGCTCTGCAATGCTACCTTGGATGGGTACTTATTTTCTCTAACCTCAGTTTCTTCATTTGCAAAATGGGAAACAACGTTTGTGCTTTCTTCACGGCTTTGCTAGGAAAATGAAATAATACAATGTGATTTTGCACAGTAGAGCGCATGAAATGCTCTATAGTATGCACTTGGTATATACTAGGTTTTATTGTTGAATAAGCAAGGTTAGCCATGGCTCCTCTCAGAGGAGCTCCCTGATTAGGGAGAGGAGAGAAAAGTTTAAACAGCATTTCCTGTCCAACGTGATGTGAGCAGGAGGGAAACCAGAGGAAGGCACGAATGACTGTCTTAGAAAAGTCTAAAAAGGTTTCATAGAGGTGACCTTCCAGTTGGCGATCATAGGGAAAGCAGTGCTTCACCGGATGGAGAAGGAGGTAGGCATTCCGGCTATATCCAAATGTGGGGTGGAAAGGCGTGTTTGGGGACCTCAAGACTCAGGATAGGGAAACGTTGAAGCGGGAGAAAGAGAAATAAATGAAAATCCATGGAAAACCACTAAGTGTGGGACCTTTGGCGCTTGGACCAGGAAGGCCCAGCCTTCCGTGGCCATGAGGGAGGGAGGCTGGAGGATCGCGAGGTGGCGCTGCGGCTCCACCTTAAGGGAAGATTCTGGAGCCCGCGAGTCACCCGCACTCCCACGGCAGCCTCTGGGAGGTGGGGCAGCGCAGTCTTGATGGGTTTGGCATCTTCACGGCAGCCACCAAAAAATTACGTTGATAAAGATAATAAGTACCTAAGTAAATAACCCGGAAGCGGTCTCTTTTAGGACACACGGCAAGCATCAATAATCAGGAACCGTCTGCGAGGAAGGATTAAGAGCACGGAACTGTCCAGCAGAGACCATTCCCAACTCAGTCCGGTAATCTGTGGGCCCGCAGCGGGAACCCGCATCGCCCACCGGGAGCTGAGCTGGATGCTAACCCGCGGCCTCTGGCCGGTTCTGCGCCCTGCAGGCGTCTCCTTAAAGACAAAGGCGCAGCAATCCGCACGCCTGACCTTGGGCCCTGGGTCGGCACCCTGCCTGCTACTTTCCCCTACCTGGACCTAGATTTTTTTGGACTTTTTTTTTTTTTTGGCTGAATTTCATACGCATACGTGTACACAAAACCACGTGTGAGCTCAGGCTCACACACGTGTACGATGCTCTTGCACAATACACACGGACTTCTGCACATGTACACCCCACTCACTTAAACTTGACACGTCTACACATGACACGTTTACACCATACACATGCACACAGGTACTCACACCCGTGTGCATCCATGCCTTAAGCAATCCGCACACATCCAGCCAAGTGCGCACCGTCACTTATCCGCACAAACATACACTGCACCAGCCCACAAATGTGCAGCCACCTTTCGCTCAGCCAAACATACTTGCACACTCACATCACAGCATCACGCATCCCAGTAGCCAACAAAGACCTCGCAGCACGCAACGGTGTATAAATACCTAGCAAATTGTCCCGTGAAGGAAATATGCACGCAAACTTTTTGTTACCCAGGAATCTCGAGCTTGTCTGCTAAACTCGCCGTCCCTCCTCCAACTTTGCCCTGAGTAAACAGGCCAGTTCCCTCCTGTCTCCCCTCTGAGAATGTTTTAAAGTCAAGGTTTCTTTCATAAGATTTGCGCTACTGAAGGGATGCTGATTTTCAAATCGCTGGGAAGTTCCCTTCCCCTACCCCAGAACCTCTTTCTACCGAAAGATCAGGGCCCTTCCCAGATCGGACTCCAATTTCGTGGGCTAGGGGACTGTGGGCAAGGGTCATCGGGTGGGATATGGTCGCGCCCTGGGGCATCCTCAGACTTAGAGCTCCTTTCCGCAGTACCCCAGCCGTATTCTCCCGACTCAGAATGACTTCAGCTTTTAGCCATCTATGGTCGTGCAAGGGCTGAATCAGCTTCTCCCTCATTAAAGCATATCCCCAAGTGTCCAGATTTCTGTCCTTCGATGGACATCAGGTATAGCCCGCAAAGTCAGATATTTAGTCTGTTCCAATATGCGAGCTTGCGTGAGCTCTAAGATCTCAGCTAGGACTGGGAGAAGTGACTGACAGGAGCTCACATAGTAAATGTGGCAGAGCCCGGGTTGGAGCTGGCACGTCCCTGGCGCGCTCTGTCCCTGCAGGCCTGGAGAGAGAGAAGCACGTCGGTATCTGACCACGTGAATGCTCGTTCAGTACGCGCATTATTCAGGACGTTTCATAAGCTTCCGCTTTCCTTTCTCTCCTCTGCACTCTGCCCTCGGGAGGCACCGTGCGCGCTCGCTCCTTTCTCCTCCAGGATGCAGAACCCCGGCCCAGGGGCTCCAGAGCCAAGAGACACTTGAGCGTTTGGGGCCACGAGATTCACGCCACAGCTGGGTGGACGGTTTGGCTCTATATTTAAGGGCGCAGGCTCTGGTGATATTCTGGTTTGGCGACTTTATTAGTTGTTGACCGTGGACAAGTTTTTCACCTTCGCTAACAGGGCCTCTGTTTCCTCACCTGTAAAACGGGAGTGGTCTTATCTGCCGTTGTCTGTGGCGGCTATTCAGTGAGTTCCTGCCCAGAAGGGATCTATTATTATCTGGGGCCGCCCAGGGGGAAACCCGAGGGAGCTGGCAGGCTCGCCCGGAAAGATCTGTAGGAACCCCTTGCCCCGGGCTTCTAGCCCTAATCAGACTAGGGGCTCCCATGCCGGGGACAGAGCCCAGCGGTGTTGTTTGCTTGGTCTCTATCTCCTAGTCGTCTGTGGGTGTCTTTGTCCTTCTCTAGGCCTCAGTTTCCCTGTATGTACCATGGTGAGGTGCGCTCCCGGGGCCTGGAAGTGTCAGTCATATTGGGCCAGCAAAGGATGCCTTCTCTGGAGGGCAGACAGTCGGAAACAGAAATCAGATTTTGGATTTCCAGTGGACCCCTGGCCTGCTGCTCCCACGCGTTCCCCGATGACGGCGCGTGGAGATTACCGAGGAAAAGAGCCAGGGTTCTGAAGGCTGGCCGGTGGGTCACCGTGCTCCACCACTCCCGCCATCTTCGGGGTGCCGTTCAGGGACCCCGCAGAGCCGCATCCCCGCGCAGGTCCCGGCTTTTCCAGGGCCCCGGACCGCCAACCCATCCCATTTTCCTCCATCGGGCAGCGCCCTGGCCCCTGCTCCTCGTCACCCTCACCCCGACTCCAGGCTGCCGGTGGACTCCTTTGGGGCGGCCGCAATCTGAGGGACATTGCCTTTGGCTTAGGTCGTCCCATTTTTCTTTTCCCCTATCCCTTCCCAACACTGAATTAGGCATCTGTCCTCCCGCCTCGTTCGAAGCTGTCCCTGGCAAATGGCGAGGGAAGGGGGCATTTCCCGGGACGGTTTGCCATTCTGGGGGCGCGCCCTCACAAGGGGAACGGAGATCAAGAGAATTTTCCAAGTGACAGGTCCCAAGTCTGGCCTCCTGGGGGCGGACGAGCAGAGACGATTCCCTCTTTAGCTGGGACCTTCCCACGGGTCCTAGTTTGGCTGTATTTATCTAGTCTCTTCTCTGGAGACCGGTGTGTTTCTACTGGAGACCCCAGAAATTACTAATAGATGTTGTTTTCAGGAAGGGGAATTGATTTCCCTATGCCTCAAGAGGGCTGGGATAGCCAAGGAGCAGAAGGTCAGGCTGGGAGTGGGTGAGTAGGGAGGGCTTGCTTATTGCCCTGGGTTTCCTCCAGGCCCACGTCAAGAGATCCCGAGAGCTGGGCAGCCCTGCCTACTGCTAGCTGAGGAGCTGTGGATCCTGAACTCTCCCTGCTTCAGAGATTTTGAGGAGCTCAGCAGGGAAACTAAGCTCCAGGGGAAACTCCAAACCTCTTTAGCTGTTCTTTCCAGGTATAAACGAATTCTGCTCTATTTTTTCCCCATGCAAAAGTCTTTTTTCCCTCACTCCTTCCCTCCCTTCCTTTTCTCAGAGACGATATATATTGAAAAATCAGGAGTTTCCAATATCTTTAAATACAGATCCCAGGCACCAATACCAGAGGTTCTGATTGTATGGGTCTGGACAAGGCCTGGAAATCTGCATTTCTAACAAGTGCCCACACCCTTCCCCATGTGATTTGTCTGATGAACCCAGTTTGGAGATTACTATTATAAACTACCCTAAAGTCAAATCACTCATATGCTATAAAGCCTAGGCAATGCTGTACATACAAAAATATCTCTTTACAGGATACCCTTACTATAAAAAGGATGACGATCACCCTCTACACACATGCTTTGTCTCTGGAGGTGGTGCTATCCTCACATGAAGTATTTAAGAGGTTCTTTTTCAAAGTTTAAAACTGCAATTGCCGGTTCAGTATTCACCAGAGAAAATCCACCAAAAAAAAAAGTGTCATTTCTGTCCATCTCTGTCTCTCCTCCACCTTCTCTTTAGCCTCCTTCCTACTTAAACATTTATTACAGGATAAGAAAGCCAGGTTGAAAGCGCAAGGACACCCAGAAGAAAAGCTATGAAGACACTCTGCTTGATTAAAATAAAGCACACTCACCATCCCAGGTGAGGTATATGCTGCCTCTGCACAGCCAAAGGGAATTAGTCTTATCAAAAGATTCCTGCCCTCTTTATTTTTCTTCCTTCTCCAGCCTGGCAGGGGTGGAAATTGCCTCCCTCATATTTAGTTCCTGGAGAGACTGGCTCTGGGATAGAAATTGA
This sequence comes from Cacajao melanocephalus, assembly GCA_963573385.1. Lineage (NCBI taxonomy): Eukaryota > Metazoa > Chordata > Mammalia > Primates > Pitheciidae > Cacajao > Cacajao melanocephalus. The sequence continues at coordinate 121,589 of CAUYLG010040788.1, forward strand.
GCTGCTCAAGACTTCTTGCTTTGTGTCACTTTCTCATTTGGGTCAGTCAGCTTCAGGCCCTCAACAAACGCATCCTTTGCAGATGCTTCTAGATTCTGCTTGACCCTAGATATCTACCGGCTGTGTGTCTCTTGCTGATCCTGGATCTGAGGGTGTCTATGCCTCTCTTTTCCCTGGCACTTTTGTCACCTTCCTTTGGAAGTGATCTGTTCCCTTATTGGGGGTGTTCCTTCACCACTGGAGACACCCCACCAGACTCAGCTTGGAGACACCCCACCAGACTCAGCTGGGAGTCTTGCAGTTGAGGACTGTTTACTGGAGAGAAAAATGGAGGTTCAGGCAGTTAAAGAGAGGGAGGCCTGAGTGTTTTGCCAGAGCTATATGGGACCCATTGATAGAATGGGTGGCCTTTGCTTCCTGATCTCCCTACCTTCAAGGATCCTCTCTGAGCGGAAGAATATGGCCCAGGCAGGGGGAGGAATTGACTCTGGGGACCCCTTTGGACTTGGAGCATCAGGTTAAGCTTGGAGCTTTAGAAAGTTTTTAGTAGGCCCAGTTTCAACTGTGCACTTAAATACCATAGAGATTGAAAAGGTTCACATCCACTTCCCTGTCCCCACAAACCTACAACCCCTTCAAGTCTCTCCACCATTATACTCCTCGTCAACATGAACATTATGCTAGGAACCCTTGTAAATGCTATGGGGATCCTGATAGATAAGACTAATCTCTTCAGGAGGAGATGGCATTAATTATGGTACCAGGGAGAAAGTGCTCAGCACACAAGAGGTCTAGATTACATGGTGTGAGAGCTGGGCAGGCCTCGTGCACAGGAGATAAAGCAGTGTTTGAGGACAGTGGCCAGGCCCTGCAGGCCAGGACCACACTCTTTCATCCAGTTTAGGAATCAGGAAGTGGCTCCATTGCTCTGCCAAGAGCACAAAGCATAACTCTTGCCTGTCTCTATTCAACATGGGCAAGTGTACTTTTCCATCACTGACCCCATGAGCTTCCTAAATCAAAGGGCCAAGGAAGGCCAGCAGAAATGGGACCTGGATTTCTGGCAGAGAATTTCCCCGAAGGAGTCCTTAGCAGATTTGGCTGCAGTCAGGGAGTTCCTCTGAGGGCAATGAAACAGAAGTTCACCATGTGCTTATTAGAGGTTACAACCTGCTAAAAAATGATGGGGCACATTACCCAGAAACTTCTAGCTATTTCCTTTGCCAGCCACAAACATATGCTGAAAGGCCTTAGGAAGGAGACAATTTCATCCTTTTTTCTTTCCTTTTTTCCTTCCATCTTTCCCCTTTCCATTCGTTCCTTCTCCCTCTCTCCTTCCTTCTCTCTCCCTCCTTTCTTCCCATTTTCTCTTCCCCTTCTTCCTTTCTTTCCTTCTCCTTTTCTTCTTTCCTTCCCACCTTCCTTCTCTTCTCCCCCAACCCTTTTCATACAGCAGAGACAGAGTTAGGAAGGATTTGTTCAAGCCCTCCTTTTTAACAGGAAGAATAAAGGAGGATGAGGAAAATCCCTGCACCAAATAACCAGCTAATCAAGGACGGTAGATGTTGCTTTGGTAGTCACTCTAAAAACAAACAAACAAACAAACAAACAACTACTTGGGGTGCGGAATGAGGGGTTGGGATTGAATTTGAGAAAATTTTAAAGGCATCCGGACACAGCCCCAGTGAGAGCATCCATTCCACCATTCACATATCTAGAGGACTGCCCAAGAGAAGTGAGCGTGTGAGAACAGTGCCCAACCCTGTCAGCCTCTAGGCTAGCGGCCGAGAGAGAAGCGTTTCAGAGGCCAGAGTGGGAGCAGAGCCTGGTCCCCCCACTTCCTGGGGACCCACGGTGCCTCATTTACCGGGACCCAGCGTCCATTCACTCTCCCGAGCGTGGAGGCCGTGCCCCTCCGCGAGCTCCCAGCCCCACACTCGCGCACCCCTATTCCATCCCACCGCCCCCGCCTCAAAGCGAAGAGGTGGGCACCTGGGACACGCGTCCTGCTTTTTCTGCCCGGGCTCTCCCGTCTCCTCCACTTTTGTCCCCGACGTCCCAGAACAGCGGAGCAGGACGCGGCATCAGCCCTGGGAGGGCGCAGCCTGCGAGCCTCCAGCGCGCTCAGGGCGCGGCGAGGATGCTAAAGGACTGCAAGGCCAGGATGCAGACCCTCAGCTCAAATTCCTGAGAAAGACACCCGCCTCCCTTTCCCTCGGTCCCCTCTCCGTCCTCGCTCGGACCCGCTCCTCCCCAGCCCAGACGCCGGTGCTCAGCGCTCCCTCGCTCTCGACTTTGCGAGGAACTTTGGCCGGCTCCCCTGCGCCACCGGGAGCGGGATGTTAATGAGAGAGTGTGGCCTGGCGCCGCTAGCGAGCCGGCTCCCGGACCGCGATTGGCTGCGGCGGGGCGGAAAGATGACGTTATGCAAATGAAGGGGCGGGGCATCAAGGCGAGGGCCCCGCCTCCTCCCTTTGGGGTTAGTGTGCCTGTGTTTAGCTCTGGGGAGAGTCAAACTGGATTCCATAGGGAAAGCCTGCAAATCACTTCTATTTTAGCAGGGAGAAAACAGAATCTCCATCTAGCAGGGTCCACCCCTCTCTCTTTCTCCCTCTCCTCTCTCTCTGTCTTTCTTTCCCTCCCCCCCTTTCCTTTTTCCCTCTCTCCCCTTCCCCCCACCCTCTCTGGTGTATCTGTCTACGGCAACCAGCGTCCTCCTCATCTATACGCAAAGGAAAGAAACATCTTTGGTTGGGAGAGAAGGAGGAAAAAAAAAGAAAGAGAGGAAAAAACTTGCCTGGTTGTGGAAAATGACACTTGAAGTAGCAAAGCCGGCAGCGCGAGTTGAGTCTATTGTTTCTTAAATTGCCATCAGGGTTTTTTTTTCTTTTTTTTTTTTTCTTCCTGCTTCTTCAAGTGAAGGGTACCTCTACAAAAGGAAACTCCAGCCCCTCCTGTCCTCCACCGGCCTGTGATCATTACAAAAAAAAAAAAAAAAAAAGCAAAAAAAAAAAAAGCACCCAAACCAAAAATCAACCAACCAAACAACCCCCAACAGCCAAGCATACATCTCTAATTTTATTATTTTGGTCTTTTCGTTGGATTTTCCCTTTCTTCTTTTTTTCGGGTTATTGCTCACTTTTGAGCAGAGGTTTACATTTTTTAAAAATTTGCTTTCCAGCCCGCCTTGATCTTCTAAGCACGAGTTCATCGTCTGAGAGAGAAAAAAAAAATCTCTGGTTGGCGTTTTCCTTTCTTTTCTTTTCTTTTTTTCTTTTTTTTAATTTTTCAAGGGGGAGGAGATTTTCCACAAGAAAAGGTTGTTTTCATGTTTGGGATTCAGGAAAGCATCCAACGGAGTGGAAGCAGCATGAAGGAAGAGCCGCTGGGCAGCGGCATGAACGCGGTGCGGACGTGGATGCAGGGCGCCGGGGTGCTGGACGCCAACACGGCGGCGCAGAGGTGGGTATCGCGCGGGGACTGCGGCCGAGGTGAGCCGCGAGCGGGAGAACCGGGAGGCGGTGGCGGCGGCGGCGGCAGCTGCTGCCGCGGGGCTGGGCCTCGGGGTGCGTCCGCCGCTGCGCTCCGCTCTCCGCCCGGGCTCCGCGCTCCCCGGCCGCTCTGACTTCGTCGCCTGCGGCCGGAGGACCCGGAGCTGTCTGCGAGGAGCCCACGCCTTGCCAGCACTTTCCCCTGCCTCGTCTGTGACTGTTTTCATTTTGTTTTAACACAGAAGAGGCGTCTCAACACAGCGTGTTGGATATCTGTTTTTTTGTGATTGCTCTTTATTTTCCTGCCCGCTGTCTTTTCTCTTTCCCCTTCTCTTTTTTCCCTTTCTTTCTTTTCTCTTCTTTCTTTCTTTACTTCTTTCTTTCCTCTTCTCTCTTTCTCTTTCCTTTTCTCTTTCCTTTTTCTTTCCCCTTTCTCTTCCTTCCTTTTTTCTTTCTTCCCTTCTTTATTTTCTTCTCTTCTCTTTCCTCTTCCTTTCTTCCCCTCTTCCTTCCTTCCATTTCTTTAGTTCTTCTTTCTTTCCTGTCTCTCTTCCTGCCTTTTCTTTCTTCTCTTTTTTCATTTTCTTCTCTCGTTTCTTCCCCCACCTTCCCTTAATTCCTCCCTCACTCTCTTCCTCCCTTCCTTTCTCCTTCTCTTCTTTCCTTTCTCCTTTCTTCAGCTCCTCTTTCTCCTCTTTCTCTTTTCCTTACCTCTCTGTCTCTCCTGTTTTCTCGTCCCATTTCTCCCCTGAGTCTTCTCTTATTTCTGCTATCTGGTTCTTCTTCCCTCCCTCTCTGTCTTTCAGTTTTTCTCAGTCTACCGGTAGAATAGCAACTCCCAACTTTAATTCTGACATTTCCTAAAAGTCTTCTCCACCCCCTGTCCCCATGTCACCATGTCCCCTTCCAGCCGCTGTCCCACTCGCAGCTCCCTTGACACTAGACTGTGTGGCCTGGAGGCATTGCCTTTGGAGGTTGACCTCAGGGAACTTTCCTGGGCACACCCAAGGCCCTTTCCCAGGCTCCTGGTCCCAAATGAGAACTGGCCTTTTTCCCCCACTTAAGCCACCAGCTGAGCTTGGGACAGTGGGCGACCTGGTGGCCCCAGGCACCATCGGACTCAGCGTGCGGAAGGGGAAGAAGGAAGATGACTAATTACATCATCTCCAGCTTCCCTGGGCTGGGGACGAGTGTCCCCAACACTGTTCCCATCCCAACTAAGTATTAGGATGGGGGTGGTTGATAGTGAGAGTGAATTGGGTAACGGGGCTGGAAGTGAAAGTGTGTGCTCGGGGCGCTCGTGTGTGTTCATGTATGTGTATGTGTGTGCCTGTGGGCGCTTGTGTTGGGCAGGTCCGGCTGTCAGTGGCCGCCTGGCGCCCCAGGCGCTCCAGCCTTCCGTCGCCGGCCGGCGCACTGAGCCAGCAGCCCCGGCCTTTAGGATTTCTGGAATGAACGTGATGATTTATGCGGAATAGCGAAACTTTGTTAGGACAGGTCTTTAAGAAAACACCCCATTCCCTATTTCACAGCGACCACCCGCGACAGTTCTGAGCCCCGCCCTTGGACCCTTCTCCACATGCTTTTTGGTGGTGGGGGGATGTGGCTTCCCAAGGCCGGGCACGCGTAGTTGGCAGGAGCGCACGGGGTTCCTGGAGGGTGTCTGCTGCAGCGACACGCCGAGCGTGTTTTCCATCCATTCCCACCTGCCCTAGTAGCTGAGACGTGAGATTTGAGGGATGCCGGGAACAAAGTTATGAACTGTAGGTTCTATTCCACGAAGGTGGGTTCACTTCATCCACCGCCACTTTTCTTCCTCCCTACGCAGCGCGCGTCAGGTAGGAGTAAATGCTTATACGTCTCACCTCGCGCGCAAAACCCAAACAAAACTTTCACACCTCTTCAGCGAGTTCTGAGGACGCACTCGTCCTTGGCGGAGAGGACGAGGACACGAGGGGACATGTGTGTCCCGTCGTCGGCTGGGTCCATGTCGCCTGAAGGGGCGTGAAGAGCGCCCACTGGATGTTTTAGGGGAACAGGAGGTGGGTGTTTGAGGGTTCGAGCGTGTGTACAGGGTGACAAGGGGCGCGGGTCAGCGTCTGGTTTAGCCATCTAACTCTGCGTCTTTGGCCGCAGCGGGGTGGGGCTGGCCCGGGCTCACTTTGAGAAGCAGCCGCCTTCCAATCTGCGGAAATCCAACTTCTTCCACTTCGTCCTGGCCCTCTACGACAGACAGGGCCAGCCCGTGGAGATCGAGAGGACAGCGTTTGTGGGGTTCGTGGAGAAGGAAAAAGTAAGTGGGCGCAGTGCTGTCGCCCCTCATCCCCGGCTCGGCTCCGGAGCAGGCCCAGGAGCCTTGGGCGGCGCGCCCTTCCTTGAGTGCAAAGCATCCATAACACACTTCTGTGCGGGGGTCCCCCAAGCTATTTCCCATCCCGGACGAACCCATGGTCCCGGTCCACTGGCTCCTGCTCCAAAAAAGTTCGCACGGAGGCCCCAGAGCTGGAGACAGGCGCTCAATCCACAGCCATGGGCACCCGGGATGAACCCGCCCTCCACTACCAGACCACGCACCGCCTGCCTCTGGCGGCCGGGGCACTAGCCCCCAGATCCTGGGAAGAGGATCGCCTATGTGCGCCCCACGGAATTTTCTGTTGGGAGAGAGGGAGCAGTCAGGAACGGGGGTCGGAGGAGGGATCACAGTTGGCCGCAATTTCTGCTGCTACTGGGGCTGGTTGGCTGGCCAGCGGGGGTCCCGGCTTGGGGAAAGTTGCCTGGAAAGTTGGTCCACTCGCTCACGCAGACCTCTCTCCTGCATCTCTTGTGTCTTTGCGTCCTGATGCAACCCAGGAAGCCAACAGCGAAAAGACCAATAACGGAATTCACTACCGGCTTCAGCTTCTCTACAGCAATGGTGAGGCCCGGGTTGGATCTGTGCCCTCACCCTGGGGCTCCGGGTCTGGGCAGGGGGCGCAGGGAGCTCTAGGTGGACGAAATCCTCCAGCGAAGGGCAGTGGTTCGCCTTCTCCGAGGTGAATCAGTCTCTCCTAAATTTCGCCCTAGGAGGTTTCACCTGAGGAGGCTCCGCGTGGCCCAAGAGTCTTAATCGATCCTGCGTTTACCTGCGGCCAGGTGTAATGTCTCAACCCTCCTCGAGCCACTTTCATTCTTCCTCCGTTTCCTGAGGCCTGTTTCTTTGGCTTGGCCCAGGCTCCAGGCCCAAGGCCCCTTGGGCTTAGGAGCTAGGATCAGTCATGGCCTTGAAGGCTGCAGGGAAGAGCAGAGGGACTCTTGCCGTGGGAAGTGAGAATAGACAAGTCAGGGTACCCTTATCACAGTCCCAGCTGCAGAGCTTGGGGTCTGGCTTCCAGGACCGCTAAGGCTAGGCCAGCCGCTCCTCTGGACACTGGGGAAGGGAGATCCTGGGTGTATTTTCCAGGACAGGGGGAGTTCCAATCAACCTCGGAGCCCCTTTTGTGATATGTGTGAGGGAGTTTTGTTGTTATTTTTTGTTGTTTAGTTATTGTCCACCCACCCTCCATCGCCTCTCACTTTATTCTCCTCCCTTCCCCCATTTCCAACCCTAGGCATAAGGACGGAGCAGGATTTCTACGTGCGCCTCATTGACTCCATGACAAAACAAGTAAGTTTCTTGATTTTGGGCCACAGGGGTCTCTATGTCACCAAATTCAGGGGAGTCAAGAAGCTAGTTGCTCCACAGCAGGAGGGCTGGGACACTAACTTTAAAAGCCAGCGGGGCGGCTCAGACCACACTCTCATCGCCTTCCAGTGTCCATTCATGCACTTGCACCGCCGCGTGGGGATGAGGGCTCGACGGCGCCGTCCCTCCAAGGGAACTCGGGCCTTGTGAATTAAGACTGCAGGGTGCTGAGTGGCAAGAATAAGGGCTGAACTTCCTCTGACCCGGCCGGAGAGTCCCAAAGGGCGCAAAGGTGCCCAGGGACTCTGGCGTGGAGTGGGCTGAACCTCTGAAACCCAAGCTAGCCAGGCCTCCCCGGGAGGCAGAGGGGCGAGGGGCTGCGGGGGCGGAGAAGGGGTGGGAGAAGCAGCTTCCTCAGCAATGATGAGATGGGCTGAGAGTGCTGATGACCATTCTGCAGATTTGTTTTCAAAGGGAATGATGGTGAAGGTAGTGTTGAAAGGGGAGCGACAATTGTTAGAGGATATTTTGCAAAAACCCTCCTGCTTTTGCCTCCAAGTCTGGCAGGAAGCCAGGCAGCATGAGTGAGCTCGTGGTCTTAAAGGTACATAGACGGCATTTTCTTAAGCTCCCAACACGCGGGTGTCAAGCAGTATACATTAAGGTTGAGTTATGGTTTAAAAGATACAATTATGAGCCGAGTCAGAAAAGAGGCCTGACGTTTTAATGAGACACAGGAGCTTTTTCCCCTTCTTAATTTTAAGAAAAAGTTTCAGAATTAAGTAGCTGGTTAGGTAGTTGGAGGAGTTAGTAGCAGAAAAAAGAAGACAGCTTTATTGGGTGGGGGAAAGAAATCAGAACAAAGAGAAAAGTTGTCCATTGTATACTAACCAGCAATTTAGCAAGAGGATTAAAATTTATTTGATTGTGATTTTAGAATGTTTTCTTTATATTAAGAGCAATGATCTTCTTTCATAGATACTGGCTAAGAAAGTTTTAAATAGGGTATATATGCATATTTTAAATTGTTTTTATATACACCATGGCTAAATATGTTGTAGAAATGACATGTTAATAAACTGTTGGGTGTTTAAAAAATCTAATCTTCAAGAATCGATTTAATAACAGCTATTTTTGATGATCACTTTCATATTTCAATGTGACCCAAGTAGAAAACAAGAATATGAAATCTATATTTAAAAACAAAAGTAACTATTAATTGAAATCTATTTCATGCCATTTGCCTAAAATATTTGGCTTTCTTAAAAATCTTTATTTCTCACTGGATTGCTCAGAATAAATCCCCATTTATACTGTTGGTCCTGGTTTTATTTTCTTTAATGGAGTTAATCATTTCATAGGATAATTCCCTTTCATTTGGACACTGTATTTTTTTTTTTTTTGCCTGCTAAGGCAGAAACACAAAAGCCTGATTTTTAATAACTTTCTTTTGTGATGTCAAAATAAAAATGTCTTAAGTGGAGTTTTGTTTTCAAAAATTGTCTTTGATACCCTGGATATCCTTTCCTGCCATTCTCATTACAGGAAATAAAAGAAGTTGGGAGGCAGAGGGAGAAAGTAGGAACTCTAAGACATATTCCATATGTATTTATTAGGATTTGCTTTCTAAAAGATAAAAGGCACACATATACAAATCAGTATATAAGGCCTGTCTGCTTGTGTAACATTGACCACTGAAATATTAAATTATAGGCAACACTATGAAATGAACAATTGTAAGGAGCACAGAATCAAGACATGTTTGAAGTGATTAATCTCCTTCTGATTTAAACTTCCTCGAAATTTTTATTTTAGGTCTCTCTAGTCAAAAAGTGCCACTACTAATTGATTTTCCCATTACGAAATGAACTGACTTTATACTCATATAAAAATGGGGGGAGAATCATCTTTTGATTTTTATAAAGCAATACATCAAATATCATTTTACTAACAAGGTCATAGAGCTTGAGAAAAACTGCAGCTTAAGGCATTCTTTGACCACTTGGTGTCATAAATTCTATCAGGAAAAAGGGAGGGAGGGAGAGAGAGAGAGAGACAGAGAGGAACAAGAACAAGATTAGTTTTATTTTCGATAATAGCATTTATGAAAAAGTCATTTGCCATAATATGACATCTCAGTAATAGTCAAAATTGTAAATGCATGCAATTATATATTTTGGTGGGGAGTGGCCTGAGGAAAGCTATAATAATTATCTAAGTCTAAAGAATGCCAGGAAAGGGAATATTTCAAGGCATACCTGTGTGCTTTCATAATAATTGTTTGAATAACCACCTCTCTGTAGCTTTCACTTTGAAAGGCAGTTCCTGCTCATTATCCAATTGCTTGTTCTTTGATTATGTGCTGTAAGAGTTTTGGAAGTAGGTTAGCTTCTTGTGTACGGGGTTAATACAATGGTCTCCAAAAAGCAGATAAATCAGCATGAAGACGGCTAACTTTCCCTAGGTGTGACATAAAAATAATTTATATTTAGCCTTAATGAGTAAAACAGTGAATCTTCATCTAGCTTGAAATTATTCCATCATAATTAAATACCAAGTCTGATTTAAAATTTCTTGAACCTTTGATTTTAGTTTAATATACAGTAGCTCCTTAAATCAGATGTAAGTCTTGATATAAACTGATTGATTAAATGTTTACATTTTTTTCCTGTGAAATTCTTCCTCAAAATAACGATGGATTTTGATAATTATGTAGAGTATAGAATGACATACTTTTGGTGTGATAAATTCTAATAACGTCATCAATTGTGGAAGGAATACCTAGTCACCGTTGAAGTGTCTTCTCTTAGCTGTGTGTTTATTATAACATTTTTCCTATCAGAGATACAGCTTTATGTGAGTGATGTCACATCCTTGACTAGAAAGTGGGGTTAAAACTTAAAAGGAATTTTGAGCAAGCAAAATTTAAAACTATTTGTTCATTCTGCATTTCCATAGACTGTTCTTGATTTGGGGTGGAATTAGCAGCATTGAGATAAAAAAGAAATGTACTCAATCAACCAAGATGTATTGGTATGACACAGTATTTCACACCTTTTCAAAGTGTCTCATTAGACTATTTTGGGTAATGACTCTTAATTTTTGGACTCTACCAGGAAAGATGAAGCTTCATTAGAAATGAATATATAAGAATCTGAGATCTCTTGTCCCTATGCCTTCACTGTAAAACACACAGGATATAATCTTTTAAAAATGCATCCACCAACTAGAAAATAAGAGGCTCGCTTTTGGGAAGGGTTATTCAAAACCAAGTTTAGCTGGACTAAAAATAGTTTGTTTTCGTGTCATTACTGTTTTTGGTATTCCATTAGTGAGCATGCAAAATGCCCTGTAGAATCCAGAAGTTTATGGCTGTTGCAACCAGAAACAACATCTACTGCAGAAGCTCAAATGAACCCAGTAGGGGAGGTCTGAGGTTTAGTGGGCATCCTTTCGGATTTTCATGTAGTATTTGAAATATTACATTCTGTGATTGCTTAGTGAGTTATTTATCTTTAAATAGTTTTTTAAGTTTAGCTTATCTCCCCTCTTACCATCTTGCTTTAAAAGAGCGGTATTTTATAATTCAAAAAAAAAAGGATACCAAATTGTATAAAGTTATCAAAACAAAGCACTCTCTTCTCCTAAACAAAAGCTTTTTTGAGAAGCGAAAATCGTAGTCACATAATCCTTGTATGTATGGATTTGAAGGTAGGTGATGTAGTGAGGAGACTGCGAAAAGGGTCCCAGGACAGTGGGGGTTCCAAGGTATAATAATCAGAAATGCTATCAGGTTTCTCTTCCCAGCCAGACTTCTTCATATATTTGTTTTGATCTTCCCGGTACTTTAAGTTATTGATGCAAGTGTATTTTTTTCCTATTGATTGTTTCATTATATCCTGGCATGGCTACATAGATTTGATTAACAACCCTTTCAGTTCATGGTTCTTCATTGGTAGATAAACACATTTTCAGTATATCAGTAAGTTCCCAAGGAATTCACTAGGCCAGCAAAGAGGTTCTTTCTTATATTTGGGAAAATGAACAAACAAAAAGGACACAGCAAGTTTATAGTCAGAGGCCATATTTCAGCAGCTTTTGCTCTCCTTTGGTAATATGTCAAAAATGCAGGTGATTTGAATTTCCTTGCACATAGAGGAATGAAGAAGTTTGGAATTTTTATGCATGATCAGGACCTGTGTTTGGGAAAATGTAAACTCATCACAGTGGAAAATGTGTTGTTTGGAGTCTGGGGGTGAAAACAAAGCTGATGGTTTTGGAGAGATTGCCGGAGCCAGATGGCCTAGTACTTCCCCAGTCTGGCGGGCCAACTGCTCCCTCCTGGATAATATACAGCCATTTGTTCGGGGATATTTACGCTAGAGCTGTTTCCATGTGAATGTTTGAACAGCATTAAAAACGAACATATTAGTAGAGATGTATTTATTGAACTCGTATGACTGTACAGGTAGCCTGTTCTGTCTGTCTTATATTGCTGAGACCAATGAAGGAGTGTTTGGACATTGGTGAATTGTCTACATAGTTGTTGAGTAAGAATGATCTGGTCTTAGTGAGCAATTAAAATACGTCAATGTTTGGAATCAAACTAATGGAAATAATGTCAGCACCTACCTTGAAGCTCTGTTGTGAGAATTAAATAACTTCATACATGTTAAGGAGTTTGAACAGCGACTGGAACAAATTAAGTGCTTAATAAATTAGATGCTTTTATTGTTATTATTATTATTGCCCCATTGGTTGACAAAGCCAATTGTATCTACTAATATAGGTATAAATATAGTGACCATAGGAGTGAAATAACTTTTATTTGTGCTAGAAAAAGAAATGCAATTTGGGATTGTTAGAGTGATTTAGTTTTTTTATGATATTTGAATAATATAAGGGGTTTTAGCTTGTTGAGACATAAAAGATGCTTTCTAACACTCACTGCTTTTGGTACACGTTCTCTTTTTATTCAGGGCTGTGATGTAACTGAACAGCATGCTGAATATGATATCATTCCTTCGCAACTTTCCTAATTCACTTCTGAAAACGGGCCTGCTTAGCTGCTGAGCTGAAATTACATCTTTGTAATTTGTTCACCAGTAGCCAAGCTGCTAATTGAAGCAAAATTATTTTTTATTTTATTCCACTACTAATGTTAGACTGCTGTTTGACACAATTGTTTATGAAATGTCAGATTTGTAGTGTTTTCTTTGGCATGGTTTAATTTTTAACTAGTACACCTTCACCTACTGGAAATTTCTAGGACCAGATTAGCTAGCACCTTTTTTTTTTTTTTTTAAATGACAAGTGGTAGAACTTGGTGGTTGAATGTAATGATTATTATTATAGTGTGTTGATATTGTAGGTGTGCATATCATTTTTTGATTAGCTCAATTCTGGGTAATTTGCTGCCAAAGGCTTGTTGACAGTTTGCATTCAGAGGGCATTTTACTTTTGGTTAAAGCAGATATTTGTACATTCATGAACTTATTCTCTTAGGTGACAAAGTGAGTTTGGCTGTTTATTTGTAAGGAGAAAAAGGAGTAACGTATTTTAAAAGTACTGTTTTGATTTAAATAGAAAATTAGTAGTCTTTGGTAGTTACTGATACCCTTTCTTTTTCCTCCCTCCAACCCTACCGTCCTTTATCTCTGTTTCTTAATTTCTTTTCCTTCTTGACTTCCTTCCTTCCTTCCTCAAAGGGG
>CAUYLG010040790.1:0-23605 GCA_963573385.1 Cacajao melanocephalus
ACTCTCATGTTCTGCTTCTGCACCTGGTTCCTTTTGTCTTAGAAGAGATCATCAGTAACAGTAATACAAATCCTAACTTTTTAATTCTTTCTTGATAAGTATGGAAAAGGTGCTGATGCGCTATGCTCCTTACCTCACTTCGGGTGCCAGAAATTCCTGAGCCCCCACCTGAATGACACGTGATGTACTTGACCCTATCACTGCCACGCCCTATCCACCCTGCCCCAGTCTCCCACCACCAAGGCCACCCGCTACCTACCCCGCCCCCAGATTTGTAACTCAATAAAAGTGAGAGCGTCTCAGCACTCGGGGCCACTGCTGGTCTCTGCGATCTGGGTAGCAGTGGACCCCGGGTCCAAACTCTCTTTTCTCTGTCTCCGTGTCTTGTGTCTTTTATTTCTACAATTTCTCGTCTCCGCAGCAGCCGGGAGCAGCTCACAGACCCTGTAGGGCTGGACCCTATAGGTGTTGAGGGAGCTGGGTGGGTGTGGAGGGGGCTGGGTAGGTGTGGAGGGGGCTGGTGGGTGTGGAGGGGGCTGGTGGGTGTGGGGGTACTGGGTGGGTGTGGAGGGGCTGGTGGGTGTGGGGGTAGTGGGTGGGTGTGGAGGGGGCTGGTGGGTGGAGGGGGCTGGGTGGGTGAAGGGGGCTGTGGAGGAGCTGGGTGGGTGTGGAGGGGGCTGGGTGTAGCTGGGTGCTGCTTTTGGGAAACAGCTGCAAGCTCAGGCGGGTTTTTCCTGCCTCCCCTCACTGAATAGTATGGCCTGGGGACAGACGTGCTCCGGGAGTGGCGGGTGCAGTGGGCGGCAGCCCCTGCCCAGTCCGCCCTCGCCCTGGCTGATAGGCCACCATTCCCAAGTCATTCCTTTAGCTTGGAGCTGGCTGTCTTCAGGATCTCCCAGCAGGCGCAGTGACTCACTGAATGCTCACGGCCTGCCCTGTCCTTCACGTAGTTGGAGAGACCCATGGCATGAAGTGGGGACCAGGGGAAGAGTTCATTGGGGTCCCCAGAGTAGCTACAGCAGCGGGCGAGGGGAGGAGCTGGGAGGTTGGCATGGGCTCCTCGGCTGCACACCAGGAGGGGCTGGGATGGCTTCCCAGTGATGAGGGCTCTGTGGGTGCCCCTGCTCTAGAACCTGGAGCATCCCCCGTCCCTGCAGACCCCAAACCCTTAGGCTCCTCAGCCCTGTACCTCTTCCACCCTTCCCTGCACAGACCTTGCCTCCCACGCCCACCCCACCCCCACTTCTCACCTCGGGAGCCCCCAAAGTGCTGAAGACTTGTAGGGGGACCTTGGTTCCCCCAAGCTGCTATGTCTCTAAGAAGTGCCCCTCCCTCCCCAGAACCTGCCCTCTGCCCCGAACCCTAGGACTCACTGCCAAAGATGTTCACTTTCTGGGAGACGCAGACCCCGTCCGGGAAGGGGCACAAGGCCGAGCTGCAGGAGGTCCCCTTCCGAGCCCGTCCGGCACCTGCAGCAGCGCAGACCCTGAGCTGGGAGAGAGGGCAAGCTGGGTGACCACAGCACACGCCAGGACACACACCCATGCCCACAGGGGCACCCCACTCTCACCACCACCTTGTCCCACACCTGCCACCTCGGCCCGCCCTTTGCAACAGCCCTACACACCTGCATGCCACCCATACTTGCCACCCTCCAGCACGACCTCCTGGTCCAAGAGGCACCAGTGGCCGCTGCCCAGTGCCAAAGTGCCCAGGACCCAGTGTGGCCTCGGATGTGAGCACAGCCGGCATGCGTGGTAACAAGGACAGAGCAGGCACCAAACACACACGTCAGCCACCTCCGCCACCGGAACACCGAGGCCCACCACCCAGCAGGCACGCCGTCCGAGCACACCCACCGCAATGAGCCCCGGCTCTCGGGGCAGCAGAAGCACTCTGGAAGGAACTCCCCAAAAGACCCCTCTGCCTCTCACCTCTCTCCACACTCAGCACGGCCACCAGCAGGACCAGGGACAAGGTCTTCGTGGCATGGAGACTGCTCATTCTAGGGTACTGGTGCACAGACAAACCTCTGCGAGTCGGAGCCGCCCACGGCCACCTCACCACCCAGGACTGTGTGAGTCCTGCACAGCAGCAAGGCCAGAACAGCCAGTTCTCCAGCCCACCCAGTCCTCAGCACGGCCACCCAAAGGAGAACTGTCTGCCTCACCCCCCACCCCAGTCCCATTCCTCCCTCCCATCCTCGCTCTGAATTCTCACAGAGCCCCACACCTGCACTGCACCTCCTCTCCTTAGAGCCCCCACCCAGCACCCTCCCAGGCCTGGCCCACCTGTCCTCACCTTCCTCCCTCTGGCTGATTCTCAGCCACTTGCCCTGCAGGCCTGCCAGAGAGAGGAAGGTGGGGTGTGGGGAGCACCCTGCCCTCAGCAGCTCCTCCCTCAGGCGCTTGTTGATTGGCCACAACAAGGGTGGATGCCTGAATTTCCATTTCACAGGAACTTTCTTTCTCCACCCCTCCCGGCCCCCCACACCCCCCTCCCCCCTGTAACCCCCCAAAGCACTCTCATTCTGTCACCCAGGTTGGAGTACAGTGGCAGGATCTTGGCTCACTGCAACCTCTGCCTCCCGGGTTCAAGCAATTCTCCTGCCTCAGCCTCCCAAGTAGCTGGGACTACAGGCGCCCACAACCACGCCCAGCTAATTTTTATATTTTATTAGAGATGGGGTTTCACCATGTTGGCCAGGCTGGTCTCAAACTCCTGACCTCAAGTGATCCACCCACCTCGGCCTCCCAAAGTGCTGGGATTACAGGCGTGTGCCACCGCCCCCAGCCCAGTTTACTCTTTGCACTAGAATTGACAGTGGGCAGTCCTGGTGGCTCACACCTGTAACCTCATCACTTTGAGAGGCCAAGGCAGGAAGATCACTTGAGGCCAAGAGTGAAACCACTTTTGCAAGATTATAACAATGAGAGGAATATAACATAACGGATTCCATCTTGCTTCTAATCTCACAAGCTGACTGCCTTCGCTCATTCCCAGGGACAGGCCAAGCTAACTATAGGAGGAATTTAGTTAATCATTTAAAGTAAGGATGGGTCAGGCACAGTGGCTCGTGCCTGTAATCCCAGCACTTTGGGAGGCCGAGGCAGGTGGACCACCTGAGGTCAGGAGCTCCAGACCAGCCTGGACAACATGGCGAAACCCTGTCTCTACTAAAATAAAATAAAATAAAAATTAGCCAGTATGGTGGGCGCCTGTAATCCCGGCTACTGGGGAGGCTGAGACAGGAGAATCACTTGAACCCAGGAGGCAAAGGTTGCAGTGAGCAGAGATAGCACCATTGTACTCCGGCCGAGGTGGCAAGAGCGAAACTCCGTCTCAAAACAAACATAAATAAAAATAAAAAATAAAGTAAGGGTGTTAATAGTCCCCTCTCAAAACTACTCCGCTCCTTGCTGGAAACCAAAGCCACCTTTGTAAAACTAATGAAAGACCACAAGGTTAGCATTATGGTAGGGGCTTGACTTTTTTTTTTTTTTTTTGAGACGAAGTCTCGATCTGTCACCCAGGCTGGAGTGCAATGGCGCAATCTCAGTTCACTGCAACCTCTGCCTCCTGGGTTCAAGTGATTCTCCTGCCTCAGCCTCCCAAGTAGCTGGGATCACAGACGCTCGCCACCACAACTGGCTAATTTCTTTCTTTTTTTTTTTTTTTTGTATTTTTACTAGAGACAGGGTTTCACCATGTTGGCCAGGCTGGTCTCAAACTCCTGAGCTCAGGTGATCCACCCACTTCAGCCTCCCAGAGTGCTGGGATTACAGGCATGAGCCCCGTGCCCAGCCCGGGAGCTTGACTTCTGCTAATGAGACAGGATAGGCAGTCAAGGAAGCGACCATGTCCTCGGGACGCAGCAGCCGTGGCCGCCATACGGTCCACACAGTAAGCCTTTCCATTTGCGCTATGGTCCAGCTCATCCAAGCAAAGCTATCTCCAGAAGGGAAATTCCTGGCCCCCAACCAGAGAGCATGCATGTTGGATTTTACCTGTCCTCAGACTGACCTTTGCTCATTTTAACAGTAGAAAACACACCCCGGGGAGGAGATTTCAGAGGCTAATGAGACATGCGACATAGGAACAAGCCTGTGCAGCTACTGCCCGTGTGCACCCAGAGGACCCCCCAGAACGAGCTTCCTAGCAATGCCTCTCCCACCGCACGTGAGGCATCAGGGAAGACTCCCAGCAGGAGCCTCCCCGTGCCAGTCTCCCCTGTCCCGCCTGTACGGGCAACCGGCCCTGGACCCTCCCTCTCGGGGCGACCTGTCTCTTCAGCACCGAACTTTAAAAATATTCTTTCTCCTTTGCAATGCACCACTCTGCGCTGCATCTCCTTGGCTGTGTCTCTTGTTTAAATTCTCTTAAGCTAACAAAAGCGGAGGCCTCGCAGCAGCCGTCCGTGTTTCTGGGGCCGTGACTGATGGAGGTTTGTCCGGTCATCCACTCCCGGTTCCCTTCCCCAGGACAGGTACCGTGGCACTGCCAGGCTGCCTGGTTGGCTGCCACTGCGTCTCCCAGGCTGTTTCGGTAAAGGTTTTTAAGTGGCCTGTGCCCTTTCTGTGGATATGTGCTGCTGTCCTCCGGCGGCTGCCTCTGTGCCTCCAACATTATCCCACCCACGTGGGTTGCTCTCAGCATTCGGCATTAGGCTGCTTTACTGCTCCGTTTCACACCTTTCTGGCCGCTCCTTTGCTGTTCCTCTGGCAGCACTTGGCCGCCACCTCGTGGCCACTGTGATTTATCATCTGATCGGGTTTTCTGTTTACAAAATTTTGGTTGTTTGTTTGTTTTTTTTTTTTTTTTTTTAAAGAAAGAGTTTATGTTGCCCAGGCAGGAGTGCAATGACACCATCTTGGCTCACTGCAACCTCAGCCGCCCGGGTTCCAGCGATTCTCCTGCCTCAGCCTCCTGAATAGCTGGAACTACAGGCACCCACCACCACATCCGGCTAATTTTTTGTATTTTTAGTAGGGATGGGGTTTTACCATGTTGGCCAGGCTGGTCTCGAACTCCTGACCTTGAGTGATCCGTCTACATCAGCCTCCCAAAGTGCTGGGATTACAGCCATGAGCCACCGCGCCAGGCCAACATGTTCCGTTTTGAGGGACACATTAAGAGTGCCCCATCCCTCCAGACTTTATGCATTTTCCAACTCCTTCAGATTGTCCTTCAACTGGCTTTCTTTGCTGAATAAAAGATGCTCAAGGGCCGGGCGCTGTGGCTTACGCCTGTAATTCCAGGACTTTGGGAGGCCGAGGCGGGTGGATCACTTGAGGTCAGGAGTTTGAGACCAGCCTGACCAACGTGGTGGTAAAACCCCATCTCAATTAAAAAAACAAAGAGAAAAAAGATGCTTAGTCATGTAGATTCCAGGTTGTGGGGATCGCATCCGGCCATTCCAGACATTATAATCAGACATCACAAATGGTCAACCAGCGAGGCAGGGAAAGGCTTGCTGGAGAGACATCAGGACCCCTAGCCAGCAAGGGGGCCACCTCGGTTGGCCTGGAGACTTCCAGCACCAGTGAGACCCAGTCGGTGCCCGGCAAATGCCCGTGACCTCCTAGGGCCCTGGTTTCATGGGGATTCAAGGGGATGTCCCAGACCCTGTCATGGTCCAGCTTGAGGAGGACCCACTTGAGGAGGCTGAGGTGGGAGGATCACCTGAGCCTGGGAGATTGAGGCTGCAGTGAGCCAGGATAGTGCCGCTGCACTCCAGCCTGGGCAACGGAGTGAGACCCTGTCTTGACAGAAAAAGAGACAGGGAAGACAGTTCTTTCCTCTGGTCCCCTCTGGCTCCAGGATGTCTTGACCCAGGCTGCCCAAGACCAGTCTTGCCTTCATTCCTCTTCTTGGAGTATTTGTGCACTGCACAGGTGGAGAACTGTGAGGGGGGTGTCCACGGTGCGGGGGGTCTCAGCATCTGTAGGGGATGTGCCCAGGGTGTGAGTGGTGTCAGCATCTGTTGGGGGGTGTGTGTCCCTCTGTGCCACTAAGTACAGAGGGTGTGAAGTTGTGAAATACACATTAGGTCCTCTTCCCCGTGTCCAATTCCTAAAATCCTGGGAATCTCCACAGTGATGTGTTTTTGTGCACTAATGATTGACTGAAGGCTGGCAGCCCCTGAGGCAGCTTCAGGGTGGGCAGGTCTCCAGAAAGATCGTCTAAGGCAGGCTTAGAGGGTTAGAGCTCTCCTCCAGCCCCACGGCCCCCAGGGAGGGGAGGGGCTGAAGGCTAAGCTGAAATTCTGCCCATGTAATGAAGCCTCCACAGAGGGCCCAAAAGGACAAGGTCTGGGGAGCTGCTGGATGGCTGACTGCCCGTAGCTGCCCAGAGGGCGGTGCACCCATGGAGGGCCTGAAAGCTCCATTCCCTTTCCTCACCCATCTCCGCATTGGTAACCTTTGTAAATATCTGTTTTCTTTTGAGATGGAGTTTCGCTCTTGTCATCCAGGCTGGAGTGCAATAGCGCTATCTCAGCTCACTGCAACCTCCACCTCCCAGATTCAAGCGAGTGTCCTGCCTCAGCCTCCCCAGTAGCTGGGATTACAGGTGTGCACCACCATGCCTGGCTAATTTTTGTATTTTTAGTAGAGACAGAGTTTCCTCATGTTGGCCAGACTGGTCTCGAATTCCTGACCTCAGGTGATCTGCCCAACTCGGCCTCCCAAAGTGCTGGGATTACAGGTGTGAGCCACTGCACCCAGCCCCTTTGTAATATCCTTTATAATAAAGTAGTAAATGCGTTTCCCTGAATTCTGTGACCCATGAGAAAAGAAAATAACTTTTATCTATGGAATGTGAGTCCTTTTAAATTATCAGGTCCAGGCCAGGCACGGTGGCTCAGCCCTGTAGTCCCAGCATTTTGGGAGGCCGAGGCAGGTGGATTGCTTTAGGCCAGGAGTTCAAGAGCAGCCTGGGCAACACAGTGAGACCCCATCTCTACAAATAAATAAATTAGCCAGGAGTGATGGTACATGCCTGTAGTCCCAGCTACTTGGGAAGCTGAGGTGGGAGAATCACTCTAGCTTGGGAGGTTGAGGCTGCAGTGAGCCATGATCGCACCACTGCACTCCAGCCTGGGTGACAGAGTAAGACCCTACCTGAGAAAAACAGGACATAAATTATCAGGCCCAGAGAGATTAAAATTAAACAGCAATCCCACCCTTCTTCCCCTGGAGCTGAGCTTTCATCCCTTGAAACTCTTGCTACTGCTGCAAGGAGCTATGACTTAACCTCACCGTGCCACACTGACACTGGCACCCACACCCAAGAGCTTAACGACGTAGAGCCAATCACGGATCAATGCTATTTCTGTGAACCAATTAGAGTTAGAATTAGAATTTGTATCAGCCAACACGTTTCCCGCCTTTTTGCCTTTAAAATATTCACTTGTAACTGTTGCCGCCCTCATGATCGGCCCAAGTAAAGTTTCTTCTTGCATTCGTATTAATTTTGCTCTTTAGGGTGACAGCTCCTCCAGCAAGCTGAACCCTAGAGGGAGCTGTGGGAACCCCGACTTGAAGCCGGTTGGTCAGACGCTCTGGAGGCTGTTGTTGGGGGCAGCTGGGGACTGCCCTCAGCCTGCAGGATCTGACGCCACCTGCAGGTAGACGGTGTGAGAATTAAATGACAGGACCTCCAGCTGGTGTCCACCAGAGAACTGATTGCTCGTTAGTTGGTGGGGAGAACCATCACCCGCCCACAATTTGGTCTGTGTTGATGACTGTTGTTTTGAGTGGGAGAGCAGGAAAAACACGTTGAGTGTTTTTTTTCTCACATGCAGAGGGGCAAAGCAGACCTGGTGCAAGTGGGGCTGGGCCATCTCCCCTGAAGGAGCGAGGGCGGGAGGCTCCGGTGTCTTGGGTTTCTCCTGGGCAAGGATCTGGGAAGGCTCTGGAGGGTGGAGGGAGAGGGCTTTCCCAGTGCGGGTACTGTGAAGAGGCGCACCCAGCAGGACATCCAGCTGGCTGAGAGCTTCCTCCGGCCAAACATAGGCAGGGTGAGGGAAGACCGGACAGGGCCCATCAGCTCGTACAGTGGGAAGATCATTGAGCCCTCAATTTACTGTCCTACAAGATGAGGAAAAGAGAAAAGGCCCTCGGGTGTAGAACCTACCAGTGGAAAGGCAAACTGGGCTCTGGATGAGCTCAGGTTCCTGCAGCTGGCCTGATGGGCCACCTATGTCGGGTTCCCTGTGATAGATTTCAACCAGCCCACCCGAAACCAGAGGGATTCAGCCCACCATGCGGGTGGTCTCAGCAGTTCTGGGGGATGTGCCCACAGTGCAGGTGGTCTCAGCATCTGTCGGGGGGGGGTGTCCACGGTGCAGGGGGGTCTCAGCATCTGTAGGGGATGTGCCCACAGGTGCAGGGGGGTCTCAGCATCTGTTGAGGGGGGGTGTCCACAGCTGTAAGGGGTATGTCCATGGTGTGAGTGGTCTCAGCAGCTCTGGGGGAATGCGGCCCATGGTGCAGGGGGTCACAGCGTCCACCTCTGTTCGACTCTCTCTCCGTCTGCGTCTCTCTCAATTCTTGGCAGCCCACAGACTGGGTCAAATGAGAAGAAAGTAGAGGCAAGTTCATTAATGTCAGTGCAATTAATTTAACTGTACTCAATTACAAATAAATAAATAGAGTATTTCAGCTAGTAATGAGAGTTCTGAGGATGTGCAAACGGGGAGGGGACAGGGGGTGACCAGGTTAGGGCCAGCTCAGAAAGGACAGGCAGCAAGGGGGCAGGTGAATGATTAGACGGGCAGATCCTCCCTATTCGTAATATCTTTTTAAAAATAAAATAGAGACAAAGTTTCCCCATGTTGGCCAGGCTGGCCTCGAACTCCTGGGCTCAAGTGATCTGCCCATCTCAGCCTCCCAGAGTGCCAGGATTACGGTCCTGAGCCACCGCATGCCACCACGGCTTCTTATGAATGTTGGCTGGGCACAGTGACTCATGCTTGTAATCCAAGCACTTGGATTACAAGACTGAGGTGGGCAGATCACCTAAGGTCAAGAATTCAAAACCAGCATGGCCAACATGGAGAAACCCTGTCTCTACTAAAAATATAAAATTAGGCGGGCGTGATGGTGCATGCCTGTAGTCCCAGCTACTCGGGAGACTGAGGCAGGAGAATTGCTTGAACCTGGAAGGTGGAGGTTGCGGTGAGCTGATTGCACTCCAGCCTGGGCAACAAGAGTAAAACTCCGTCTCAAAAAAATAAAAAAGCCATTCTCAATGTGAATGAGGTCAAATTCATGTATATTTACTCCGATAGTGCTTTTGTAGGGTAGACAAAGGTTTCTTAAACTAGTTCCATGTGTTGACTTCTAAATGATTTATTGTTTTGAGTCTTATATTCAGGGCTATGATGGTTTTGGGTAGGCTGTGTCATCTGAGGTCATGATTTACTGAAGGTTTTTTTTAGATGAATATCCAATTGATCTAGCACAGTTCTTCAAGGTAACGTATAATGATCCTAAATGAGAGTATTGAACTCTAAGAAGGCAAGTGAAGCATAAATAATAACTGTTTGGATAAATATAATATCAATGATATAAAACAAGAATAACATTTTGTAGGTTTATAACATATATACAAGTAAATATATATGAGACTATAGGCACGCACAACCACACCCAGCTAATTTTAAAAATTTTTTTGTAGAAATGGTATTGTCGTATGTTGGAATCATCAAGAGTCCAAGACCAGCCCGGGCGAAATAGCAAGACCCTGTCTCTACAATAAAAAAAGGACATAGAATGACTGAATGAAAAGACTGGGAAAAGATACATTGTGCTAATAGTATTAGGCAGGAAATGCAGCTGAAATAAAAGGGTGTTTATAGTGATAAAAGGGTCAACACAACAGGACAGTATTTTAATTCTACATCTGCACATGTCTAATAACATAGTAAGCAAAATACAACAAAGCTGAAAATCAAGGCAAATCTACAATCACACCTAGGTTTTTTGGTTTTTTTTTTTTTTTGGCAAAAATACAATCAGAAGAAACTTGGGTATTTTAATACAAATCTTTAAGTAATTGATAGAACGAGCAGATAAAAAATGGAATACATGAATTTGCACAAGATTATAAATATTCACATACTGAACACGCTCGGAATTCTGTACCAAACACGTGGAGATTCCATGTTTCTTTGAGTGAATGTAGAACCTTTACCAACAATGTCACATCCTCAACCATGCAATTAATCTAGAATTTTAAATAAAGCATATAAAGGTTGGAAAGAAATAAATGCAATATGGCAAGAAAAATAAAGATATGCTTAGAAAGGAAATAAAATGTCGTTATTTGCAAATGACATATTTGCATATGGGGAGAAACCAAAAGAATTTGCAAACGAAATATACACACGTTTAGCAGGTTCTGAAGGTCAAGGGACAAAAACCAAATATATTCTACAGACTGGCAATAAAGTGAAATGTAAAAGACAACATCATTTATATTATCATCAAAACCAATGGTATGTTTAAAATAAAACCTAACGAGAGATGAAGAGGACCTCTACCCTGAAAACTAAGAAAATACACAAGAGGCTGCACAAAGAGGCTCAGGCCTATAATCCCAGCACTTTGGGAGGCTGAGGCAGGTGGATCGTCTGAGGTCAGGAGTTCAAGACCAGCCTGGTCAACATGGCAAAATCCCGTCTCTACTAAAAATACAAAAACTTAGCCGGGCATGGTGGCGGGTGCCTGTAATCCCAGTTGCTCAGGAAGCTGAGGCAGGAGAATCTCTTGAGCCGGGAGGCAGAGGTTGCAGTGAGCCAAGATTTCGCCACTGCACTCCAGCCTGGGTGACAGAGTGAGACTCCATCTCAAAAAAATAAAAAACAAAAATACATATGAGAAAAAAATGGAGATCTATTAAGGAAGGATATACAAAGGCATCTGATGGAGACTTCGTGCTTTTAAGTTGATGTACCGATCTGAGGCAATCCTGATTAAAAGGGTATCAGGAATAATGATGATGGTGACGACAAAATTGGCCTGCTGAGTCTATACTTTATCTGGAAATCTTAAAGTTTTAGAACAGCCAGGGCAACCTTGGAGAACAGTGGCTTGCGAATCACGTGTTGAGACTCATTGGAACTTTCCGTTGTTATGACAGCTTGGTATTGGTGAAGGGGACACACAGCAGCTGAGTTGGGCCCATTCCCCTCCATTTTTTAGCAACACCTGATCACCAGGCTGGAAAAAGTGGACCAGTTCTGCTGAGTCCACAGTGTTACCGTCCGAAGAAGCTCATGCAATACACGAAGAATTTGTCCCACCTCAGTATCATCATGTTTAATAGTTGACTTTCTACTAAGGGGTACCCCCGTAACCTGAGATTAGCAGCAAAGGGTCTCCCATATAGAACTTTACAAGGACTCAACCTGATCCCACTTCTAGGGGTGACTCTTACCCAGAGGAGTGCAAGGCCAAAGCCCTAAATCCATTTCGTTTGAGTTTCCTGGCACGGTTTGGCAATAACTGTTTTTAGGGTCTGATTTTCCCTTTCCATCGGTCCAGAGGATTGGGATCTCCACGCTAAGTGCTGCTCCCAATTTATTCCAAGTGCCCTGTGTACTTGGAACAACTGCAGGGCTCTCGTGAGGGCGATCAGTTCTGCCATCTGTGCAGAAGTTCCTGCTGGTTAAGTCCCTGCTTCTGTTGCTCCGGAAACCGTTACCATGGCATAGGCACCATTTCTTTTTCTGTTGGTCACCAGGCTGCTCCCATCCTCGAACAATGTCCACTCTGCACGTGGCAGGCTGTGTCCTTTAAATTAGGGCAACTGGAGAACGCCTGGCTGATAATTTCTAAATGACTGTGCACGGGTTCTTTGGGCTCTCCGGTAGAGGGAAGTACAGTTTCTGGGTTTAAGGCTCCAGCAGTCTGCACTTTTACTGCAGGGTCGTCTGGGAGTGTGACCTGGTGTTTGCTCAGCCCGTCGCCTCCCTTCTGTTCTGGTAACACTAGCACCTGGTGAGGCTCGTGGTCACAACGGGCTGTCCCCAGACCAACTCTTCAGCTTCCTTTAACCGCAGGCAGGTGGCAGCGACCACCCTTAAACAAGGGACCAGTCTTTGACCACAGTGTCCAGCAAGCCACGGGCTGCAACGTTCTTCCTAACTTCTCTGTAAGGACCCTAGTGTTCGACCCAGTCTCTCAGGCACCTACAGGGCTCGTGAAAGGGCTTCTGAGAATGTGGGAGCCCCAGGGCTGGGGCAGAGGTCAACTCAGGCTTCAGTTTTTCAGATGTGTGCAGGTGTTGCGTTTGCCGTCGAAGGGACATTGTTAGCTCCCTTCAACGGTTTGTCTAGGGGCTTTACCGGTAGTTCACAGGAATCCAGACAAACAAAACCCTGTTATCCTAGAAATCCTCTTAGCTGCCTTCGGGTAGGGGTGGCTGAGATGGAAGCGCCTACATTTCACCTTTCCACTGTTAGAGCTCTGTTCCCCTCCTGTAAGAAAAAGCCTAAATATTCCACAGTTTGTTGGCGTAGTTGAGCCTTTTTACTTGAAACCTTATATCCACAGGTTGATAGACGGTTTAAGTTTTAATGGTGTTATTCTGATCATCCCATTCAGAAGGGCTAGATATTAGTAAATCATCCACATATTGTAACTACCCCTGTTTTTCCCTTGTAAGCTGCTCAAATCTTGAGCCAAGGCTGTTAAATCCTGGTGGGATTTAACACAGTCCAATGATACTGAAATCGTGTGTGGCTTTAGGCTCTGTCTATTCAAAGGCGAACAGCGATCAACTTTCTGTGTCTATGGGTATGCAAAAGAAAGTCTCTTTTGTTTTTTTGAGATGGAGTCTTGCAGTGTCATCCAGGCTGGAGTGCAGTGGCATGATCTCAGCTCACTGCAACCTCCAACTACGTGGTTCAAGCGATTCTCCTGCCTCAGCCTCCCAAGTAGCTGGGATTACAGGAATGCACCACTATGCCCAGCTAATTTTTGTATTTTCAGTAGAGACAGCGTTTCACCATGTTGGCCAGGCTGGTCTTGACCTGACCTCAGGTGATCTGCCTGCCTCAGCCTCCCAAAGTGCTGGGATTACAGGCATGAGCCACCGTGCCCCACCAAGGAAGCATCTTTTAAATCCAATACTGCAAACTGTTAGAAGCAGATGTAGCATACAGGTTAGCTACAGTGGGACGTATGTCCTCTACAATAGCCCCAGTTGGGTCCGTGCAGGGAATTGCCCAGTCAGGATCTGGAGTGTCGTCTGGATTTTCATTACGAAAGCGCTGTGCCTCTTCCCTTGCTTTATTTAAAACCAGCTGCGGCTCACCTGCGGTGAGCATAGCGTCCCTTCCAGGAGAGCCTGCACATCTGCCCAGGTGAGACGGTGTGCAGCAAATAGTGGCAAATAATTCAGCCATCTCTTGGGGATCCCCCCGTAGGGAGGGTTAGAGTTCTTCCAATTTAACAAGTTTGAGGTGGAGCAGAGATTACAGGCTCAATAATATCCGGAGCTGCTCACTGACGGACATTGTCACCACGGGAACACTACTCAGTGCCCCGCTCTGGACACCGGGACTCCCAGCCAAAATCAGTACCTTGCCTAGTCTGAGAGGGAGACAGCAGCCCCGCCCCACTGCTTCCCTGTACTCTGGGGGTGACATTCTCTCTCTTTCCTGAGCTGGGGCAGGAGCCACTATGGGTTTTGGGGTGCTCACTCTGGGGTTTGGGAGGTTTTCTCTTTCTTCCCTGACGGTGCCTCCCACCGTCAGCTCATTCCCGTTTCTTCAGCCTCCTGGTTATGCAGCGACACCTGTGCCCGGATGCGGTGCCTGCCACCTTTGCCTGACCGCTGGCAGAACAATTTTAATGGATAAATCGTATGAAATTTTGGAGATCCAAAAACTGGCCACCATTTCTCAGACCCCCAAACAAACATTGGCCAAGCCATGTTATAATAGAAGATTATTTTTTTGTCATGAGTGGATAACCAAAGTGCTTCCAGTCTGCCGACATTCTCCCTAGACGTGTGGGGACAGACGCAGTATTCGCTGTACTGTGCAACTCCCCTGCTGGGTACAGGGCTTGGGTATGGCTGCTTGTCCCTTTCTTTGCTTTTCTTTTTTTTTTTTTTCTGAGACAGACTCTCACTCTGTCGCCCAGGCTGGAGTGCAGTGGCTCCATCTCTGCTCAGTGCAACTTCCACCTCCCAGGTTCAAGAGATTCTCCTGCCTCAGCCTCTAGAGTGGCTGGGATTACAGGTGCACACCACCATGCCTGGGTCATTTTTGTATTTTTAGTAGAGACAGGGTTTCGCCATCTTGGCCAGGCTGGTCTTGAACTCTCTACCATGTGATTCATCGATCTCGGCCTCGCAAAGTGCTGGGATTCCAGGCGTGAGCCACCACGCCAAGCCTTCTTTCCATTTTATTTTTCTCCCAAGAATGGTCTGTCTTCAGTCTTTCAGGACTCAGCTCCTCACGTGGGCTTTGGTGGGGGTTGTGGGGAGGCACCAGCAGCTCTAAATCGGGGTGCGGCATTTGGTCCTTGCAGGCTTCACCAGATGGATTCCTGACTACTTTGCTGTCAATTGCACAACTCACACAAGAATGCAGCTTCACATACAGCTTATTTTTATTTATTTATTTTTTGAGACGGAGTCTCGCCCTGTCCCCCAGGCTGGAGTGCAGTGGCGCAATCTCAGTTCACTGCAACCTCTGCCTCCTGGGTTCAAGCAATTCTCCTGCCTCAGCCTTCTGAGCAGCTGGGATTACAGGTACCTGCCACCACACCTGGTTAATTTTTGTAGTTTTAGTAGAGACAGGGTTTCACAATTTGGGCCAGGCTCGTCTCAAACTCCTGACCTCAGGTGATCTATCCGCCTCAGCCTCCCAAAGTGCTGGGATTACAGGTGTGAGCCACCATGCTCAGCCTATTTTATTTAATTTTAATAACAAATAATAAGCACTTATTTTCTCTTTTTTTTGTTTTGAATGTATTTATTATTTCTTTAATTGCATTTTAGGTTTTGGGGTACATGTGAAGAACATGCAAGATTGTTGCATAGGTACACACATGGCAGTGTGATTTGCTGCCTTCCTCCCCATAACCTATATCTGGCATTTCTCCCCATGCTATCTCTCCCAACTCCCCACCCCCACTGTCCCTCCCTATTTCCCCCTGACAGACCCCAGTGTGTGATGCTCTCCTCCCTGTGTCCATGTATTTTCATGGCTTCCAACTCTCTGCTGAAATGCTCCATCTTTCGATCCATTTTGTTCATCCTTTCCTCCATCTTTTTTTGTATATTTACAACAGTATTGTAAAGCACTTGTCTGCCAGTTCTTGCATCTGGGCTATCTGTGTGTCTGCTTCTATTGCATAGCTTTTCTCTTGGTTGAAAATCACACTGTCCTGTAATTCTTATAATTTTTGGTAGTGTGCTAGAAATTATGTGCAAAATAACCGAGAAACATCAGTTTCTCCTGCAAATAGAGCTCCTGCCGACGACTAACCCACCCTCAGTACCATTCAGCTCCACTGTGAGGAAGGGCCCCCCGAGACTGGCAATTACTTCAGATTTGCACCCACCATTTTCCAATGCATTTGAAAGCCATGATAATTTCTGTCCACAATTCCATTTTTCTCATTCCTGAAATAGAAAGGATGGCTTCACCCTCTTTCTTCATGCTTACTAGAAGTGAAACTCTTGTCTTTTTGCTTTATAAAGTCTGGGAGTTATTTGTCGTTATGATCCATTTTTTTCATTTACATTATTCATCTGTGGAGTTTTTTCTTTTTGAGTCTTGCCAGATAGTTGTCTAATTTTGGTTCCTTCAAAGACGCAGCCATGACCACGCTGATTTTATCTTGGTTCTCTGTTTTGTTAACAGGCGTTCTTCGTCCTGTCTCTTTTCTTTAGCTGAGTTGTGAAATGCTGAGGTTGGAGCCTGGGCTTGCTAACTTCAGGCTTCCTACCTGTTTCCCCCTGGTAACTCCAGCATTAAGAAAAAGTGTCCCTCCTTCTCACCAAATATCACTCTAATGCCCGAGAAAATTATTAATTCAAAAATAAGGCCAGGTGAGGTGGCTCGCGCCTGTCATCTAGCACTTTGGGAGGCCAGGGAGGGTGGATTATTTGAGGTGAGGAGTTCAAGACCAGCCTGGGCAACACAATAAAACCCTGTCTGTACTAAAAAAAACAAAAAGTAGCCTGGCGTGGTGGTGGGCACCTGTACTCCCAGCTACTTGGGAAGCTGAGGCAGGGGAATCACTTGAGCCTGGGAGGCAGAAGTTGCAGTGAGCCAAGATCACACCACTGCACTCCAGCCCGGGCAACAGAGCAAGAATCCATCTCAAAAAAAAAAAAATTAACTTTTCTTATTTCCCAGTGCAAGTATATAGGGTTAGATTCTTCTCGGGTACAGCTTTTACACAGCCCAATAGTTTTGACAGTAGTATCTGAGTTTTGATCATTTCTAGATATTTTAGTTTCCAGTAAGACTTATTCTTTAACTGTGGTTTGTTAGAATGGTCATCAGTCTTTTAATGTGTGTCACTATGTCATTGATGCTTTTGCTGTGAACTCCTCTGCTGGGTCAGAGAATATTGTCAGTGCGGTAAATGTGCCAGTTTGAAGGTGATAACAAAATCCTTGCTCACTCACTGTTGCCTTGAAAAAAATGAAAATGATAACCATCTGTACATTTAGAACAAAATGAAAG
Organism: Cacajao melanocephalus; assembly: GCA_963573385.1. Lineage (NCBI taxonomy): Eukaryota > Metazoa > Chordata > Mammalia > Primates > Pitheciidae > Cacajao > Cacajao melanocephalus. The sequence goes on from CAUYLG010040790.1 coordinate 16,718, forward strand.
TCTGGACTCTCTGGTTCAAGGGCTCCCTGGTGCGTGTGCCGGACTGATTTTGCAGAGTGAACAGGAAGTCTGGTGTACCTGGGGGTTAACAAATGTCACTCAACCCAAAGTCACACAGGGCGCAGTCCCACACAGCTGTCTGCCTTAGGAGGGCACCGGATGAACCGCGCAGGCACAGGGAGTGAGGGCCCAGGGTGTGAGGCCTCCACTGCCCACCCAGCTCCCTGCACCCTCACAGCTCTCTGGGGTGCCGATGTTGTTCCTTCTGGGAGCCTTGTCAGCAGCAGAGAGGGGTCTCGCTGGGGATGCCCAGACAGCTGTCCGCAGATTGACACAGCAAGGCAAGGACCTGTTTCCAGGGAGAGCTGTCATGGAGTCCCCAAGGCAGGGCCAGGAACTGGAGCGTGAAAGATGGGCAGTCACCAGAACTACGTACAATCAAAAGGGCTAGAGCTCCATGGCCCTAAGAATCACTCAAACCAGGGTCCCACATGGTAAGGGGAGGAGAAAGGCAAGCAAGGCATGACCTGGGCAGAGCCAGGAGGGCCGAGCAAGAAAGCTGCGAGGCCCTTCTTGTGTGCCTGGGGGCAAATGGCCAGGATCTGAGCTTCCCAACAGCCAAGGTGAAAAGGAAAAAGGGTCAGAGGTGTAAGTATAGCGGGAGCAGTGATCTTGAGTGTTAAACATTCAGCCTGGCATTCCACAGCAAGAGCACAGGGATGACTGTGGGACTCGCTCCAGGACGCCGCTTGAGGAGGCCTCTGGACCTCACACCGTGATCCCCATCACTGGAAAAATCCCATAGCGTGTTTCTGCCCATGCCTGCATTGGGGTTGGAGACACACCCGCACAGAGGCTTCCTGGCACCCAGCTCTGTGACGGTGAATGCAATCGGGGCAGGAAGGAAGGAAGGTCGCCCACCTCATCTAAACAGGAAGCTTTCATATTTTCCTGATTGCGATCTACAGTTAAAATAGTTAAATAAATATATACACACCCAAAACACTGGAACAGATAACATTTGTATAGAATATTCACATAGATTTATAACCGCTAAACATAACACTTATATAAAACATAAGTATAAAATATGAAATAAAATATAAAACATTCACAACATACACATTTGTATATCTAAATCATTATGTACACACATACATATACACAAGCAAAAATACATAAGACACATGCATAAATATCTCAAGCACATTTTTGTTTAAATCACATTCTTCATTAAAATATACGTGTCCTAATTGTGCATAATGTACTCTGATATCTGTTATTTGATTCACATCTATTCTTTCCTCTTCTAGAACGTACAAACATGGCTGCCATACACCAGCTGGGTTTTATGGCCTGGGTCCCCTGGACAGCACTGCTCCTGGTGCCGCTCAGAAGCAATGTGGATGCAGGCCGAGGATCCGTGTGGCTGAGCCAGGCTTGAATGCAGCCCTCTACCTGCTACCTGGGGGATCCTGAATCAGGGCACCAACCATCCTGGTTTGCCCAGGGCCGAGGGCTTCCCAAGTCACAGGACTTTGGTGCTAAAACTGGGACATTGGTCCCCACCATGAAGCCAGCGCCTCAGGTCTCTGTTCCATTTTATTATTTTTAGAATTGGACTCTTCATGGTACCCACCTCCTAGAATTGAAGTCAGGCCAGAAATGAAGAATGTTTGTAGAATAAACACTCGGCAGACTCTCAGGGGGACCCATGGGCTGTGCTCCTCCAGGCTTCTCGGCTGCCGGATGTGCACTGAGTCACTCACCTGGGCAGGTGTTGGAGTCTGGGGCCGGGGGTCCTGACAGAGACTGCCAGGAACAAGCAAGGTCTTGACAAGGCAGAGGCCCTGCCTCTCCTGAGCGACTGCAGGGCCAATCAGGGACCCGCGGAGGCGAAGACCCCAGAGCCGGCCCCTGCCCTCAGACACAAGTCTTCACTCTGGGCTGTTTTGAAGTCTGTCCGAGAACTGTGCTAAGTCCAGGGGTGCTCCCAGGAACAGCAACGGGCCATGCCAGCCTGAGAGCTGGAGTGATTCGTGATGAGGTAACTGCATGGCGCAGTCCAGGGTCCTGGGAACACCAGGCCTGCACCCGCCTGCCCTGCTGCTCACAGGCTGACTGACCCTTTCCTGTCCCCGCCACTCCCTGCCACCTGCAGGCGCTGCCGTGTCTGGGAGTTAATTCATGAAGGAGAGAAGAAATGAGGCCAGGAGCACCGCTGGACACGGTACCGAGGAACTGGGTCATGTGGGAAGAAAGTTGCCCAGGTGCCACGGCAAGAGATTGAAGGCACAATCTGTTCCAGCATCACAGACAACTGATGACTCACTTATAGCTACGATACCAAATAGATTTAGAAACAATCACATAATCAACTATATAATCAACCTTATTAAATCATTATTCTTGATTAATCTTTGCTTTACTATTATAGCATAGAATCATTTTAGTCTTACAGTATAGACATAATCGGGTGAAATATAATTAGGAACTGAAGGGACATTGTGAGAAGTGACCAGGAGACGAGAGTGAGAGCCTTGTGGTAGCACCAGCGCCTGGGAAGGTGCCCGCTACTTAGAAGGCTGTGAGGGGGAGTTTCCCTTTCACTGAGGGAGTTCAGAGAACACTCTGCTCTGCCCGGCTCTTGAGGAAGGCCTGACATTAGCCAGGCCTGCCCGCAGACATCCAGCGCCTCTCCGTGGTGCTGTGCTCCGATGGTCACCATCCTTGTCCACTTTCATGTTCTGCTTTCCCACCTGGAGCTCTTTTTTAAGTTCTTAGAAATCATGAAAAGTAAGAATAGAGGAATCCTAAAAGCGTTTGATCTTTCATATAAGTCATAGAAAGATGCTGACATATGTGCCTCCCCTCCTTGCAGCGGCTACCTGAGAGGGAGGGGCCCCCTGTACTGTAAACATGTGATTTGATTGACCCTACCAATCATGTCAGATGCGTCACTCTCCTGACCCTGCCCCTTGCCTTGTATACAATAAGTATCAGCGTGTCCAGGCATTTGGGCCACTGCTGGGCTCCGCCTTGGTAGCAGTGGTTGTGATCTGGCATCTCTGCACACAAAAAAACACCCACTAGACCCTGCGGGGCTGGACCCTGCAGGGTCAGCCCTGAGGAGGGCCAGCCCTGCTCGTGGGCACGGAAAGCTGTGTGGCTCCAAGCTTGGCCCTCCTGGCCATGGCTGCCCAGACACCCCACCGTCAGCCACAGGCTCAGAATGGTCTCTGCAGATCCCTCAGCCACATCCTTTGACATCTGTGTGTTCCTTCTGGCCTCCGACCTCCAACCTCCGCCTGGACTCCTTTATTGCTCGTGCCTCCAATGCCACTGTTCTTTTGATTTTTTTTTCTCTTCTTTTTTTTTTTTTTTTTGTTTTTTGAGATGGAGTCTTGCTATGTGGCTAGGCTGGAGTGCAGTGGCGAGATCTCAGCTTACTGCAGCCTCCACCTCCCTGGTTCCTGCCTCAGCCTCCTGAGTAACTGGGATTACAGGCACGCGCCACCACACCCAGCTAATTTATTTGTATTTTTAGTAGAGATGGGGTTTCACCATGTTGGTCAGGTTGGTCTCCACTCCTGATCTCAGACGATCCACCTGCCTCGGCCTCCCAAAATGCTGGGATTACAGGTGTGAGCCACTGCGTCCGGCCTTGATTTTTCTTTTTGATTTTTGACTTTGCAGATTTCACAGTGCCAAATTCATTCAAATAAATCACAGTGTGAATGGCAAATGAAAAAATGCACATGATAAACAAAGTGCATATAACCCCTCCCCTCCAAACTTCTTCCATCCCGTGCCCTCTAAGCCCACCCCCAAAACAGCCCCACACACACACACACACACAGGCTGGGTGGCAGAAAGGGCTGGAGCATCAGAGGACAAAGACAGCAGAGGGCACTGAGCCTGGACAGGCAGGGGTCAGAAGGCAGGGCCCGTCTGGGGCATCCCTAGAGCATGCACCAGGGAAAGCAGGGAATGAGGTCAGTCCTTCTGCATGGGCCACTGTGTGGACACAGGGGAAACGGCCGCACCTGGCTCCACACTCTCTCAGGGCCAGCACCTTCTCCCCCAGCTGCCATTACGGGAAAGCCACCACAGGGGAGGGGCTTGCTGGGCTGCAGTGCAGAGAGGATGTGGAGGTCCCCAGAGGTGGTGGGCAGCAGTCACACTGGGGCAGGGGCAGCCCTTCCCAGCCACCTTATGGGTAGCACTTACCCCTTCCATCTTTCCACCACTCACCTCCTGCAAGACCCCTGAGGGCAGGTAACTGGGCAGGCTCCTGCTGCAGCCCCAGGTCCAGCCCTGCCTGGTCATCATACATGCTCAAAAGGATGTGATTAAGGCACATCCTTCTGAAGGCAGGAAGAAGCGAAGAACAAACCTGACACGGGCGAAAGCTATGTGACCACCTGGGCTGGAGGGGAGGGCATGGGGCCATGGGGAGCTGCCCTTAGAGGGGCAGTGTTGAGAGACTGGGGTACCAGGGAGGGGCTCTGAGGAGGACAGGGGGTTCTCGCACTGAGGACAGCATTTCCTGACCACACCTGGGTCCAGCAGGGCCCGGGGTCCCCTGGTGAGGTGGGGGAGAGGAGACCTAGGTGCCCACCAACCGGGATGTCCATGCTGTTGAGTTCCAGTGGCCCAGTGAGAACATGGGTCGGCTCCCTTAGAATAAAAGAATAAAGAATAGGACAAAGATGAATCTAGGGGTAGGGTGCAGGTCTGTGCTGTAACAGGGGCATCCCACGCTGCATCCAGGACCTACATGGGGCAGGGCAGATGCTGCAAAAGAAATTGGAAGCACAGCCTCCGTGGGGCCCAGGGACGCTTGAGCACCCAGACAGACTCGGCAGGGCCCCAGCCTCACCTGTAGGGGGATGGAGTGTGGGAGGACAGAGCTGGGAGGCAGCTTGCGCAGGAGCTGTGTTTCCAGGACACCTGTCTTCAAAGGCCGGGACTCAAGCCCCAGCTGCTGTGAGGGTGCAGTGCCTGCAGGTCCCAGAAACTTGGCCAGGGTCCTGGGGCTGCAGCCCCAACCCCTGTCCCAGCTCCAGGCTCTGGTAGGACTGTGGGAGCAGTGGACTTGGGACATGGCAGCCCTGCTGTCCTCTGGGCCACTGAGGCTGCCCGAGAGGCCCTTGGAGGCACCTGCCCTTCCCCTCCCTTCTCCTCCCTTCTCCCCTCCCGACAGGCCACTCCTGCCAGGGGAAAGCCTCCACGCACTCTAGGAAGAATGAAGACTCTGTGCCTGTGACCTAACTATCCGTCACCCAACTGCATTTGCCCTTAACCTGGCTCCTTCCCGGCTCTGCCTGGCCGGCTCCAGCTCCCTCCCGTTCCATCTCTGGTTGTCCAAACCTCCGGGGTCCCTCCTTCGCCTCCTTCCTCTTCCTCTTCCTCCTCCCTCCCTCTGCCTCCAACTCCAGACCACCCCTGCCCACCCCAGGGAAAGGGTCGCCAGCCCTCAGCGCCCTTGGAGGAGCTTAGGACCCTCTGGGTCTCCCTCGGCCTCCGTGGGTCACCTAGTCACGAACCAGCTCTGGCCCCATGTTTTCCCACAGCGTGGAGCTCAGGGTCTGTGGTCGCAGCTGAGGCTGGCCTTGGAGGGACCCGCAGGCGTCCCTCTCCCTATGGTGCTGTGTTCAGCAGGAGGCGACTGCGAGCAGACGCTGGGGCCCCCGGGGACCCAGGAGCCGACCCACCCACGCAGGAGCCCCGAGGAGGGGCTGGCCGGCCCCGCCCCCTTGGCCCTGGGCTGACTCCTTCTCCAGGGCGCAGCTCCCCCAGAACAGCCCCGTAGGAGAGAAGGTGCTGGGAGAGGGGTCCGGACCCCGGGCCGGTGCTGAGATGAGGGTCGGGTGAGAGGGGATTAGAGGGTTTAGGAAGAGAGATTGGAAGGGGGGCCAAAGACAGAAGGACCAGGGAGAGGGGATGCTGCCAAGGGAAGAGAGTGAGCGTCCGGAAGCAGGAGGCTGGGGTGGGGGGTGTCCTGGGTGAAGCTGCGTCCGGGAGCCGGAGGCTGGGGGTGGGGTTGCCCTGGGTGAAGCCCCCCCAACACCCACCTCACCCCCCTCAGCCGTGCCCTCTGGCGTCATGGAGGGGCTCGTCCTAGCCCTGTGGGCCCTCCTGCTGGCTGCTGCGTCTGCTGGCGGAGCCACGACACCAGGTAAGGGGCGGGCCGCGCGGGACTGGGGGGCGGCCGGGACGGAGCTGCGGGTCCGTGTTCCACGCGCCCCTCGTGCTGCCCACAGCTGGGAACCTGAGCTGCTATCAGTGCTTCAAGGTCAGCAGCGGGAAGGAGTGCCCGCCCACCCTGTGCCGCCCGCTGGACCAGGTCTGCATCTCCAACGAGGTGGCCTTCTCACTGGGTGAGTCCCCGCCGGGCAGAGGGCAGGTGCCAGGTCCTGGGAAGGGACGGCGCCCCCGCCTCTCCGAGACTCAGCGCTGCGTCCTCGCGCTCCAGGGCTTGGGGCCCTGTGGGTCCCACGGTGTCCTGCTGTCCCTCCCGCGTTGGGCTGGGGCGAGCATCCAGAGTGTGACATTTGACTTAACTTTTCTCCTCCGTTTGAAGTGTCACTAGAACTGTCAGCGGTTCAAAAGCTCTGATGTCACTGAATTTACAAAGACGGGGAACACACGGGGGTGGGGAGCGGCAGCTGTTGGGGCATTGGGTTATCAGACGGCTGTGCCGCTGCCCAGCCGGCCCTTCGGGGTCTGTGCTGCGCTGGAACACAGCAGTACACCTGCCGACAACCCAGCACTGCGCATGCGCTGGAACACAGCGGTACACCTGCCGACAACCCAGCACTGCGCATGCGCTGGAACACAGCGGTACACCTGCCGACAACCCAGCACTGCGCATGCGCTGGAACA